>JAQJVL010004568.1:0-43528 GCA_035578905.1 Stictocephala bisonia
ACCCTCCAGTCAGCAACTTTAGGCCCCATATCCGAGTTTTCCACATTATCAACATTTTTGTTTGTTGATCGATTTTCTTGAGGTCGTAGAAGCTTTTCCTACAAAAGTGTCTAATTTATAAAGATTATTGGTTTACTTCATCATATTATTACTAACATATAATTCTCAAATAAGAGATGAGGAAACTATTTTAATGAGTAAGAACAGCAATACAAAAACTTAATTATGATTGAGCCATTCATAACAAACGATAAAAATATTCTATGATGCTACCATTTTCTAACACTATATACACCTGACTTAGTTGGACCTTTTTTACTAATAAATGGTACCAGGTAACTGGCACAAATGTTCTCCCTTTCCCTTTGTTATGTCAGATTGTTAAAAAAATGTACAAATCTTGTTAAAGAAGTAATAATTGAAATAGTTTAGTTTGAAGATCTTTTCCATGCTTTTATTTAAATAAAATAAGTGTTTTGTCTGTACATTCTTATGTATTCAATTTAACATATGTTTTTATGTAGCTGTGTTTTTACATTCTTTAATTTTAATTAAATTCAACAATATATTCATATTCAACATTAACATGTGACTTAAGCAAACTTTCATATATACACACCATTATTTATTTTGGTGTCTATATTTAAGATGTTCAATTTATTACATTTCTAAGGAATGAACAGGCGAAACACTTATTTTAGTTCAATACAAGTAATAATCTTCAAAATCAGCTGTACAATTAATCACATTGCCAGATTTTTTTTCTTTCAGCCTTCAGCCTCCAGCTCCAACTTATTGGGGTGGTTAACTAAAATATTTTTAATTGATATTCACAACTTTACTGAAATTTAAACAAAACCGTCAGAAGGAAGATTGAAAAAATTGCATTTTTAAATGTTTACCTGTACAAAATTGTATAACTATAAAACTGTTACCGTTATGGACATGTGGTTTTTACTAAAATGCTTTAAATTGTAATTCACATCTTTCCTGAAAAATTAAATCAAAATTGTTAGAGCCCTTTTTCAGAAAATCCAGTTTTTGTATGTTTTTTGCCTATAAAAATAAAAAAAACTACAATTTAAAAAAAGTCAAGATATTGACTAATACACCTACATACTAACTTTAATAAAAATCCATATGTCCGTTTCTTCTCCAGCGAAGTGCACACACAAACACACTAATTTTTTTGTAAACTACTTTTTTGGGTTATGAGAGGCCCTCAAATGGATTTTTCGACTAACTTGTAAAATAATTTATTTGGGCGATCACATTACTTTATGCTAACGCGTATGGGATAAAGTAAAAACAGAGTGGTGTGCTGGAGAAATTATAATTTTTTTTTATCTTGCTTAAACTTTAAAATTAGGGTATTCTTGAAATACAGATAATAGCCTAAGTATAAAACTTAATGTTATTGAAGTACAATCTAAGGATAGACATGCAAACCTTGAGAAATGTATTTCATCATTAATAATGCATACACAGTACTGTATACTATAATATGTTGACTAAACAGCACCTCAGAATGTAGGCAAGTTACTGTAGACTATTGCTATGATGAAAGTGAATGAGTCTGGGTTATCAATCTGAACCATGAACAATGTTAAGTGGCTCATTAAAATCATTACAGAACAAGTCCTCTGTTACATACAATGTAAAAATATCTTTAACCTTTTCTAAAATACAGTTTAATCTTGATAATCCGACAGTTAAGGGACCGACGGTGTGTCGGATTAACAAAAACGTCGGATTACCAAATGTCCATTGTAATTCACGAGAATTATGATTTCTAAGATAAACTGAATGCACTACGTGCACCCTTCTTAGAATTTCCGCGCTATCAGCTGTGATAAAATGAGGCTGACAACACAATTGAATAAATGTAAGCAAAGAAATTATACAACATTTGTACAGTAACACAGTAAGGTTTTTACATACAGTATTAAGTGTACAGTACGTCATCTGATGTGGCGTCCGACTACCAAACGTGTCGGACTAGTAAATGTCGGAGTATCAAGAGTGTACTGTAGTCTTAAAATCATAAAATATGAAGACAAAATATTTTGTGGTTAATTTAAGGAATTCACTGCCCCAAAAACCAAAATTCATTGGGATTCAGTTCAAGTATTCCGCTAAGACCCCAGGCCGAGATCACAAATGGGACTGTGCATTATCTTGGTGAGGCCATAGGCCGAGCTCCCCCACGAGACCGCAGCGCAAGTTGAACAAAGAGGCTAAGGCAGAGTTCCCAGGCGAGGCTGCAGGTCGAGCTTCCCTCACAACGTAGCAAGTGACAGGGTTGTCACATAAAGCTACCATAAATCAACTAAAACATTACTGTTTATAAGTTAATCCTGTAGCAAGGCACAGGTAAACAGCTAATTTGGTACATTTTATTACTTTTTAAAAATTTTATTTAGATTTTGAATCACTTGCAGCTTTTCAAAACTTACAATAACACCTATAGGCCAACATTAAAAAGTGCATTAACTCTAGGGATAGCTATTTATAAGATTAATATTTAAAAATAGTAGGCTAAAGGATAAATATAATAAAAAAACTAGATTTGGTTTATAACCCTGTTTAAAAATTATATTAAATTGAAATGATCAAATGTTGAACTGACTCAGTGAAGAGTTGATATTGCAATAGGAAAAAATTAAATGTTTTTAATAGCATGGACTCTGAGTGTAAAAATAACAGCAATTGACAATGGTCAAAGCAAGCTATTTCTTGCTCATTGGGCTCTTTCTATAGCAAGATTTACAGTATAAGAAAAGTTTGTTCAGTTGACGAAAGGGATTATTAAACATTAATCATAGGCATTCTAAGGTTCTTTACCTCATCATCAGATTTACATTTATCAGGAGGGGGAGGTGAGGCAAATTGCAGAACCCAACCAACTTTCTTCTGCCTGTAAGTTTCTTGGTCAGATCCAGAGTCTGAATGTTGCTGCTGACTACCATGCTGGTGTTTCCTTCTTTTTTTTCTTTTCCTGACACTGCGCCAAATTTGTGGCATACTACTGGGCTTTCCAGGCCCAAACAGACGTGAAAATCTTAAGACCTGCAACAAAATTTAGTTACTATATGCTAACACAGAGGCTAATTATATTTAATTTTTACTAAATACTTTAACTAAATAAATCTTAAATGCACAATAGATCACTATTGACAGTATTTCCTTGAAATCTGAGATAATTATTTTTGTCTGATAAGAAGAATCATATATGAGACTGTGGGACATGTTATTAACATTAAAAACTAGACTCATATTATACAAAATAATAAAGGAAGTACAAAATAATTATTCCCATGATGTAAACAAGTGATTCCTAAACTATAACTAGGGATCATTTAACTAAGATAAATTAATGATAATTTTCATTTAAATCCACAGATTATGTCATATTAATTTTGTGTTTAGTAATAATTAGTAGCCAGGGCTTTAAAAATAATTGTTGTAACATTCTTTCGAGCAATCATAGAAATTTCTTCTTTTTTCGGCTGCTAAAAAATGTCAACATCCTTAAACTATGTTTGGATTGAATTATGTTAAATTATTGAATTGCATATTAATCTTGTCAATAATAAAACAGTTTCTAGGTATTTTTGTATTAAAATTGCTGTCACAAAATTTATCCTTTTCTCTCATATAAGTATAAAATGTACAAATACAAAGCAATCACACCCTTTACGAGCGCCCGTCTGGTCTGAGGATGGTAAGCATGATTTACCAAAGTCAATTTCCATAGTATTTACATTTTGCATTTATACTGTAATATTTTGTGTTATGTGTCATTCATTTGTATTGTATTTATAAAAACAAGGAATAGGGTATGCTAATCATGAAATTAGTTTGGAACAATTAATGTGTTTGAACTGGTTTTTTTCACACAGCAAAAGAGGGTAATCTATTTTACAATTTTTAAGAAGACTCCTAGAGAAATCTTGCAGAAAGTCAATGATTGAACCAATTCCCTTAAATTTTCATTTTACCAGTAATGTTATTTATTCATAGTATGTTCAAACTTGGCATTAAAGATAACTTTCTTGAAAAAAGGCAAAACAGCGAGCAAACAACTCAAGGACCTAGAAACACAATTCAAGGATTACCAAACTTGCTTTCCCACTGTAGAACACGAATTCCAAAGAGAAGTTAATCAGATTTTAACAGAACAGAAGAGAAAGGTTGAAGCGATGGAGTCATTATATTCAGTCTTCTATTTACTAACAGAACTAGCACTGAAGAGCCATTAAATGTGTTGAAGAAACATGCTGCAAACCTAGGTCTAAAATACTCTACTGACGTAGACGTAGTTGAACTTACCAAATAAATGTACTGTTAAAATGCAAGGAAAAGAACTGGTAGATTCAACACCCCTGGATATAAGAAAAGAACTAGAAAAAAACACTCCTGGATCTGCTAAAAAAATCCAATAACTTAGACTGGCAGATAGTTTTTCAAATATCCAAATTGCTCTTGGGACTCTTCTTCATCATACCTGTGACAGTTACTTCTTGTGAGCGAAGCTTTAAAACAGCAGATTGAAGTTAATAATAATTGAGATCTCCAATGGGAGAAAATTATTTGACTAATCTTGTGATGCTCTTGATTGAACATGAAGAAGAAAGAAAATTAATATGAATTTGCATTAGTTAAATCCAAAAAAGTAATATTTAAGTAAATATTTGTCTTATATTGTTGCCTTACTTGTTTAGATGAATTGGCAAGTTATGAATAATTTTTTCCTGTTAGCTATAAATTTAATCAATTTATAATGCTACTCTGCAATGAATAATATTTTATGTACAAGTAAGTGATGATTAGAAATAGCTGTGTTTATATGATTGTTGTGGAAGAAAGATATTTGTTGGCATTGGATTATTCGTGATTCATAGAAAATTAAGTTAATTTAGAGAAATGGTTCTACATATGATTGATTGTTAGAATTTCATTTTTCAAACTGAACTAATAATTTTTTAGTATATTTTCCTTATTTTCTCAGTTCTTGTGAGATTTTAAAGCCAAAATATTATTACAGTATACATTTCTACAAATTCTATTTAAATTTAAGTATCCAAACTTCACTGCTGTTAAGTAATATCTTTGATTATATACACCTACCATAGATATTCCATCTAATAGTAATATTTGTGCCTGTAATTTTGTTAGTTAATGAGGCCCGCAACCACAGCTGGTTTAAACTGCATTACATTTACATGGGACTACACTAATGGTCCACAATGGACTACAAATACAGATGATATTTTGAGACTCAAAATTTAACATTGGGTGGGAAATCTATATATGTGAATAAAATCAATGGTAATATTGATTAATTGTAAATGAACTAATTTAGTGGAAAGAGGAAATAGATAGTATTAATATTTGTATATATTCCCACCGGAGGGACAGTCGTCAAGCCGTTCCAGAGGCCAGGTACCCGATTTTAAAGAAAATTATAATATTTTGTTGAGTATATAAACAATTGTCCATTTTAGGACTGAGCAGGCTATTTGTAGCCCATATATAGTTAACGACATAAGAGATAGGGGCTATTTACCACCATGAGACTTACCATAAAAGTCAAGCAGCTATTTACACCTCACCTTTTGTTATAATGTTTACGATTCATGTAGCAACGATAATTATTATAATCTTTACTATTACCAATATTGAACAACCTTCCAGTAAAAATATAGCTTATCATACTGGCAGTTTAACATTACATTTTGACGTAAATATTCTTCTTATTTACAAATAACAGCTGCCAAATCAACTCATAACTTTGTTCCACCAAATCTTATATAAGTTTTATCAATTTTTCAACAAATATTCATGCTATTTTGTAATTTTATAAGAAATAAGATTAAGTACAAGAAATATTGTTTCTTAGCCTACAATGTATTTTAGTTTTTATTATTTTATTATTATTATTATTGGCGCCATTGCACGTCTATATATGTTGTTGTAAATAATTTAAAGAACTTTTGACTTTGACTATTATTTTTAGAGTCTGTTAATATTATTATTGTGTTTATTGGCAGTATATTATATAGGCCTACTTCTTATCTAATGAGGGCCTATTTCTAATGAAAAGCATTTGTCTTATAAACATTACTTTGTTGAAAACTATAGGCTATTTATATTATTTTAATGAATTTTGTCTGATTTGCAAATTATGTACTACAGTACGCCTACTATTATTTTTATGAGTAGCCTACAGTATAAGTTTACTTTTCAAGTAAAGTTCATGAAAATGTGTATACTTTTATAGATAACAGGCCAACAAACCATTTAAGGCTGACATATTTCCAACAGTAAAATTGGAAAATCAGGCAGAAAAATAATGTTATCAAGAAACAATAACATATTTGTGTTCAGCATGAAAAAAACATTTGCTGAAAATAATGATTATTAGCCTAACAACATTTATTTTTTCACTACTAGTTTTTAATTTTTCATAAAAAAGGGTTTCCACAGTTGAAATCAACCTCTTCAATGGACATAGTCATATTTCACCACTATTTTATCTAGAAATGTTATTTTCAGAAGCGCCAAGAAAGTGCATAGTTGCCACTTTGAGTAGCCTACACACAACAATATAGGCCTAGGTATGAAAAAATGTAGATCCCTGATATAGGCCTATATAAATACTCTATCCAATAACTGAACAGATAGCCGCATACCTAGAGAAATAAACAAGAGTAACTAGTATTTATGCAGTTTCTTGCCACCAAACAAATTTGGAACATTTTGCTTGAAATGGGTCTAGAATTGGCTGTAGTTTCACGAGATATGCTTTTTATTCCACAGAAATAACGTACTTTAGCAAAAACTTCGAAAAAACCAATGTCACAACTTTTAGTATTTATGTCATATTTCCGTTAATTGAAATGGTATTTTAATCATCTTTTATGTTAAGGTGTGTTTTTTTGCGCTGAATACAAATTTGAAAACTATTTTGGTCTATTACAAATATTTCTTGAGATATAACGGAAAAACTACTATCGCGGCGGATTGCGATTGGTTGCCATTATGCGATCATTATATACAACTATTAATCACAAAAACCGAATTCACCTATATCCCTGCCGGAGTGACAGCCCGCAGGCCGTCATGGAGGCCAAACACTTGAATTTACAGCAAATTACGAATGTTTGTTGAGAAAATAGACAATTAGGATAAGTTAAGTTAAATGTTTGGTTATGTCAGTAAAAAATACATTTTTCGAGCTGAAAAAATAATTTTACTACAAAACCAGTTATATATTTGTGTTCAACATAAAAAACACGAGAAATGAAAAAAATAGTTGTCGAAAAATAAAGATTTAAAAAACGTTGGGGTAATTATGCACTTTCTTGCCACCAAAAAAATTTGGAACATTTTGCTTCAAATGGGTCTAGAATTGGCTGTATTTTCACGAGATATGCATTTTATTCCGCGGAAATAACGTATTTTACCGAAAAATTCGAAAAAACAAATGTCACAACTTTTAGTATTTTTGTCATATTTCCGTTAATGTAAATGGTATTTTAATCATCTTTTTTTTATTTTGATGTGTTTTTTGCGCTGAATACAAATTTGAAAACTATTTTGGTCTATTACAAATATTTCTCGAGAAATAACTGAAAAACTACTGTCGCGGCGGATCTCAATTAGCGGCCATTACGCGATCATTATATACAACAACTATTAATCACAAAAACCGAATTCTCATATATTTCCGCCGGAGTGACGGCCGATAGGCCGTCACGGAGGCCAAACACTCGAATTTAACGCAAATTACGAATTTTTTTTAGAAAATAAGACAATTAGGATAAGTTAGGTTGTCAACAAAAATGCATTTTTCGAGCTGAAAAAATAATTTTACTACAAAACCAGTTATATATTTGTGTTCAGCATAAAAAAACACGAGAAATGAAAAAAAATTGTCGAAAAATAACGATTTTTAAAAAAGTTGGTTTTTTTCATTATTAGATAAAAATCTAGTTTTCTATTTTTCGGTAAAAAACGAGTTTTCCGCGGATGAAATCAAACTCCTCAAGAGATATAAACTCATTTTTCACCACTTTATTAACATGAAATCGTATTTTCAGAGGTGGCAAGAAAGTGCATAATTACCAAAGTTGGTTTATGCACTATCAGATAAAAAACTAGTTTTTCAATTTTTCGGTAATAAACGAGTTTTCCTCTGTTGAAATCAAACTCCTGAAGATATAAACTCATTTTTCACCACTTTTTCAACATGAAATCATATTTTCAGGGGTGGCAAAAGAGTGCATAGTTACCGAATAACTTAATGTAGGCTAATAATTCAACTGCATAAGTTGAAAAGACTTACTTTGTCATGACGAAAATCAGGAAAAAGTTCTCTAACGTCAACATTTGCATACTTTGATGGAAGCATAGCTGCCAGAGGAGTTTCTAATTTTTTTTTCAGCCCATCTTCTCCTATGTCTGCAGCATCTTTGTCTGTTTCTGGTAACGGTGGTGGTGGCATAAGTTGCATATCCAGTTTCATATTAGGTCCCTCATCATCGGCATCATAGTCTGTAGTGTCTTCATCATTTTTCATCACCTTAAAACTATTTTCATTGACAAAGATATCTTCCGCAAGTTCAGTTATATCTGAATAATCAACAGCAGTAGGTGATTTAACATCATAATCCTCAGAAATTGGAGTTGAATTATCATGATCACCACCAGAATTCTGATTATTAGATCTAGCACTTAATTCAGCGTCATCTAATAATAATTCATTGATAATTGAACTTAAACCTAACCTTGCTAAAGATGCCAAATGCCTCTTGGAATCACTGTCAAGTATGTCATCTTCCAATTGTCCAGACTCATCAATATTTCCAAATAGAATACTTGTGAGATGAAAATGACTTGATGATCCTTCATCATCATCACTATCTGCCATTTTTCAAAGATTAATTTACTATTCACTAAACGACTAAACAATACTAACAATCTAAGAGCTAGTGTTTAGAAGATAGAGGTTAACTTCGAATAGAATATGATTTAGCCTATCAGTATTTATGTCTAATGAAATTAAATCTGATCTGTACACACTAATCTGAACATGTGTGATAGACTCAACATATAAAAATAATAGAACTGAACAAGATGAAGTATGATATACACTTGAAGATCAAATAATAATTACACCCACATTGTTTGTAAACTTTGTTTAGACTTTGAGTTAATTAAGTCAAAAGTGGGTAAACATCAAACATCAACATCATTCAGATTTGTCTTTTTCAGATCATTCAGTTTCGACTTTTTTCTGGTTTGTTCAGGAGTAGTTTGTTACACATGCACCCGCTACGTTCACTACTTTATTTTGGTTGCTTTCTTAACTATACCGAAGTGGATGTAGTGAAGGTAGGGATAATTTAATAAGATAACATCTTAAGTTTTATCTATATCTATAAAATCCAATGTATGTTTGTCTGTCCTTTATGCGCTACCAAACCGTCCAGCCGATCGCCATGAAACTTGGGGAAGTTGTTCTATATACCCCAGGGACGGTTTCTGTCCTATTCCCGTTTCTTTAATCCCTCAGGGCTCCGTCTCTTGTTAATCAAATAGCAGGATGCATGAAGGTATAATAAGTCAAATATAAAAAGAATATCAGCTGTGGGTTTTAAATATGTCAAAATTAAATTAAACCATGTGTTAATTTTTTATACTGTTTATATTTTTATGTTTTGATTTCTTGTGAAGCTATATTAATTGATTGATTTATTTAATTAACAGCTGTTAAATAAAAACAAATAGAATAAATTTGTGGTAGGCAAAATGTTCAAAATTAAAAATAATTGAGTACAGTTAGTAGTAAACTACACAAAACATCAGCTGTTGTAAATTGGATACTGTGTAAACTGAAAGGTAATCGAAATAATATTAAGAGTAGAGGCATTTTTGTCTTGCGTAGACTATCATACTTTGCCAATAAAAATGTACTATTGGCTGCTTAATTTGGTTGTATTTACCCGCATATGGTCTATGGTCTATCAAATTGGGGGGCTAAATCTGCAGGTACCCGTTATATATTTCGTTTTCAGAAGAAGGAGGTAAGAATCTTGCTTGGCCTCCGTGGGTTACAGTCATACAGAGGTAGGTTTTGCTCAGCGTGTATGTTGACCTTTCCTTGTACCGGTACAGACAAAAATATACAGATATTTTTGAGACTGTGTCATTTTTGAAACGTAATATCCACCTTTATCCATCACAAACACACTCCCTTTATAATCTAAGAATATTAAACCGAATACCTATCCCTCAGCACCGCACCTTCTTATTTGACAATAAGTTCGTGGTTCCTCAATAAAATTGTTTGATAATTTACCATTACGTCTGAGAGCACAGTCTTCTTTCGGTCTTTTTAAAAAGAATTTATTATTAATAAGAAATATTATTTAGTTAGTAGTTTTTTTTAGCAGATAAGGACTTAACCTAAGTCGATTGTTTTATCGCTTGAATAATACTCATGTACAGTAGTTTTAACTGACTCTTGCCATGCAATATTCAACTATTTAACAACAAATAAAGAATTATATTTGATTTGCCCGTCACTAATTTCAGGGGGAGATACATCCTGTAGATGGCATCGAGGCTCGTTATGAAAGTTGCAAACAGGGATTAAAACTTATGAAAAACCTGGTTGTGGTGAGTTCATACCAGATATTGGCGAGTTACTCCCCACTCTGCAGGTTGGGAGAGCACAAAGCTGAAAAGAACGCGCTCAGTGTTGCGATCAGCATAAGTAAGGAGTGTTGCTTGAAAGAGCTTTGCCAGGATGTAGAATCTGACCATGGGGTAAAGGGTACAAACTGGTAATTATAAAGCTTGGAGGCATGGAGAGTAACAGTACGGGTTTGAGGGATGGAACTATAACACCCATGGTTGACGCTCTCTTTTCAACTCATCAGTTGAGGAGGAAGGAAGTGGTAACAAGGCCGAAATTCCGGAATTTTAGGAACAGGAGCTCTTTATTGGCAGTATCCGGCATGTAGAACAGAGCTCCAGGCCTGATGTTATTTCTGCTGCGATACCGAAGGTCTTTTCGGATAGTTATCCGCAGCTGCTGCTAGGTATGCTAAATGCGTGCTTGGTAGCGAGAGTGTTCCCGTCTCGATGGAAGACTTTACGGCTGGTGTTGATCGGCATGGGCAAAGGCTACCTAGACTCCCCGTCGTTGTACAGGCCCTTTTGTAATCTTGACACAGCAGGGAAGCTCTTGGAAGAGGATGTTGAGGCTTAGGCTGCATTGTGTCATCGATGCTGCTGGGAATATGTCTCACCGGCAACACAACTTTTTAAAGGGGCACTCGTCACTGACTGCCATCATCGAGGTAGTTGGTATAGTCCAGCGTGCTAATGAAGCTTGTCATCAGGCCCGACCAATAGTAATTTTGGTCATCCTGGATGTTAAAAACGCATTAAACTCAGCACGATGGGGTGTCATTCTCGTGTCGCTGCAACGTAACTTCAGAATGTCCGACTATCTCCTGGTCACTGTGCAGGACAATCTGCAGGACCGCAGCTGACATGTATGAAACTGAAGATGGCAGGAGAACGAAGGGGATAACCTCCGGGGTCAATATTCGGTCCCGATCTCTGGAATGACTCGTACTAGCTTCGTCTCAAGCTGACACCTGATGTATTCCTGGTAGGTTACGCCGAGGATGAAGCTGCGGTCACTTCCGGTAGGACTTCAGAATTGGATCAATTATGCCTGAACCAGACGATGTTTCGAGTCATGTCTTGGATGAGGAGCCATGGACTTGAGCTGGTGGTTTCCAAGATTGAGAACGCCATGCTCAAGCGACGGAGAATACCTACTGTGATCCCCATGACAGTGGATTATCTTAAGGTCCAAACAAAAGCTACGGTGAAGTATCTGGAGGTATTGCCCGATTACCGCTTGCAATACTGGGAGCACACACAGATGTTTTTCGACAAGGCAGCGAAGGTGGTTATGTCATTTGGCAGGCTGACAAGGAACGTGGGCGCCCCTAGAACAAGAAAACAGTATGTCCTCATGTCTACTATGAACTCTGCACTTCTGTACGGAGTAGAGCTGTGAGTGGGTGCCATGAAGGTGAAGTACAACAATCGTGTACTGACAGTCCCACGCAGAGCAGCGCTCGGGATAGCCTGCGCTTACCACACAGTTTCCGGTGCGGCAGTCATAGGTGTGTTGAGATTGATCTCCTTCGACCTATTCGTCCTTGAGAGGAAAAACATATTTTGCCTTGCCAGCGATCAGAGAAGAAAATCGTCGGCAGTCACGAAAGCAGAAACCCTGCAATCTTGGACTCTTGGCATCGGAGATAGGACGGGAGCACCGACGGTCATTGGTATTTTCGTCTCATACCCGACCTATGCATCTGGATAGGTTTTGGTCATGTCATATACTGGTGTTTTATACTGTGGTATAACCTTCTCAATATTATAAATATAATTATTAACATTGTAACAGCTGTTTTAAATTTTTACACGTAATTGTATAGAGACAAAAATACATAGAAAAAAGTAATAATTAATATTGTAAACTCTTAATGCATCAACAGTATAAATGTCAAACACACAAAATAAACATTTCAATTTCAATATTCTTTATTGTGTACAGACAATGAACACATAGCATCACAATCATCAACTATATAACCTACCCATTCATGCTCACAATACCCCTTACATACATAATTTTGCCATTCACACTCCTTACATACCAGATCGGGTCCGAAGTTTTGATTTTTGTAATTAAGCTATAAGTGTTTCATCCCAGCGATCCATCATAAACTCGTCAAGAGAGTAAAATGCTTTTAATACCAAAAGGGTTTTCAACTGAGCGTTGAGATTTTTTCTATTTCGTTGTTTGATACCTTCAGGGAGATGATTAATTAATCTGACATTTACTTGGGAAGGCAAATTTCTAAATGCATTTGTTCTGTGCTGTTGGATCCGTAAGTTGTCCCTGCCTCTCGTCTCATATTGGTGAATATCCCCACCCCGGACCGAAGAGCAACTCGATCCAGAGTGATGACATCGAGAATATAGAGACAGGGCAAAGTTAGAAATCCCACCTCTCTGAAGGCATCTCTACACGACTCTCTACTTTTCAAATTTAGGATCACCCTCACGGCTTTTTTTTAAGCCTGAAGACACGGTCCAGCCTGTACTTTGCACAGCTGCCCCAGAGTTTTATTCCATATACCAGATGGGACATGTATTTAATAAATAAATAAATAAAGCATTTTTACTATTTATTTGATGTTATTATTTTATTATTTTTTTATGAATTACTTCAGTGAATTAGAACATTTTCTATATGGATAAAGAAAAACTTTTTACCTTCAACTATTTCGCAGTAGGAGACAATACCTTGCAAGATTTAAGCTGATAGGCCTAGTTGTTTTTACATGGGTATGTTACGTTACTATATTTAGTATTTTTAACAACACTTTAGTATAGTTTAGTTATATTTAACGCCTCCTTTAAATTAATAGTAAACCGTTGTTATTTCATTATTAAAACCCTTTATACAATTTTCAAATGTTGGTTCCACATTATTAAAAAAGATCCTGAAACATCTTCTATAGTTCAACACAACATTATAAGACTGAGTAATAAAGTGGAAGGCATTTCCCTCTCTACCCCTAATTCAATATTATAAGAAAATATACAAATTTAAACAAAAATGTTATTTAAATTCAAGTTCAAACTTACAATCAGACTCATGTCTTTAAATAACAGAAATAATTTCAATCATTTTTGGTAAAATATTGCTTCTAAAGGAAAAGCATTGTTTAGGGTGCATATAATGTGAAAAATTAAACAAATTATACAAAATAAAAAAAAAAAATAAAAAAAACAGCATTATAAAACAGATTTAGATATAATTTATAAGTGTTAGTGTTATTATTGATAAGTGGTCTTAAAATAAATGGAATTCAGCGAAACAAAGACGTTGGACCGAAAACTAGGAGGAGAACAGGTGAAACAACAATGTTAGTATTTAGAAAGCAGTGTAAACAGCATTAGAGCCAGATGCTGTTGACAATCGTGCTGTGCGTAATACATGCGCCAGCTGTTTTATGTTTAGTTTCGTCTAGTGTCCGACAGATCGCTCCACTACTCAATTAGGTCATCAATCCCAAGCGAGCAAGGTTTCCCAGTATACTAATAATACATTTTTATATAGGCTATTATTTTTTTATTTCAGAATGCAGTATGCAAACTCTATTACTATTGTAATTCGTTTGGCATACGTCAAAGAGAAAATGAACAGTAAATAGAAACAGATAACAAATTACAGTTTTAAACATTTAAACATGTTCTTAATAATATTAATAAAAACAAACAAAATAGTAATAAACAGTACTAGTAAATTGATAATATAATAACAAAAACTACAGTAACACTACGTTGTTTTCCGAAAGCTTAAACTATTAAAGTAAGCAAAACCACAGTATCATAAATGCATTTAGGTAAGAACTAAATCACAACTATTTGCAGGGACTACGGTAGACATAACGCTTTGACAAGTTACAGAATGTTACATACATAAGAAACATCTTTAGTAAATGATGGTTGTATGTAATTAAATATCGGAATATTAAATTTTAATGGATCGTAAAGTCAGCTTTGTGTCTGATACACACTCCTAATAACAAATCCATTAGAACAATATGTAAAAAAAAAAAAAAAAAAAAAAAAATTAGAGCTAAAACTAAACTGAGGGAGACTGAAAACTGATGTCCCCGGATATCCGTTTTACTATTTAATTTGTAGTTGTAGAAATACAGTACAAGATGCTGCGGTTCACTTATTTATTCTTGTGAAGTCAAATTTAACTTGTTGAGTAGTTTAAGAAATCATTTATTTTTCAAATTACTTTTTAAGTGATTTATTTACAAAAAGTGTTGTTGTTACTTTGTTTAATTATGTCAGTAAGTATAACACCTGAGAAGCCTGTTTGTTAATGTCAGATGAACTTTTTCATTTAAAAAATGTTTAATCTGAAACAAAGCGCAACATAATAAGACTCACCCCTTTTCTAGGTATTAAATAATTTATATGAGTCCATGGAACATGGAATCACTCAATAACACATGAACTTATAATAGATGCTCATTTTTCTGTGGACTGCATGAGGTAAGGGTAAGGTACCAACCGCCAATCGTACGTACACGATAGGAACGTTGTGCATTGTTCAGATTTAGTTTCGTTTTAGGGAGAGGCAATTTACACATAACTGACGAATTTCAATTTTAAATAGTATGTGAAATCTCGCCTTCCGTAAACAGCCAACAATAAACACAATGAAGTATTAGCAACACATATTACATAAAATCAGCAAACACATAAAAATTTAAGTAGTATAAATAGGCCAGCTACCAAACTTATAGAAGAATAAAAATAAGACTAAAAAATCACGTGTAAATAAAATCTTCAGTACAAAGTACGTGTGTCTTTGAGTCTAAATATTGATATCACGCCACAGAGCTAAATCAATGTGTCGTAATCATTCAACACTTGCGTCTTCCGATTGAGTAAAGACAAACTAGTATCCCCTGAAATAATGCAATAGGCAGTCATTTACTATGTGATCCATAGTTTCAACTTCGACTCCGTAATCACATGACTGTTCATTTGCCACTTCCCACTTATATTTCCAGTAGTTGAATCTTCACTCACTCGTCCAAAAGTGACTCAACAAAGTCCACGCCTTACGACGTAGATTCGTTCCACAGAAAACAGCAGCTAAAGTGAGAACCAGAACTAACATTATTTAGCAACTTGCTGGATCATGGTGGGGAGTCAACCCCTAAGTCCTGCGTACTACAGCTTTGTCCCTGGTTTATTCCACTGTTGAATATTGCGCTCCCATGTGGCTTAACAATACAGATGTACGTGAGGTTGATATACAACTAAATAGGGTGATGAGGGCTATCAGAAGTTCCCTCATTGCAACCTCTCTACCACGGCTTCCAGTGTTGGGCAACACAGCTCATCCATAGATCCTATTGACTCCGATTCTTCCCATTAAGGTGGTTCGGCCGGCTTTAGGAACAACTAAATTCCGCGCTGACTGTACGTCTGACCGCGATATACTCATACACAGACAGTCGACCCCTCCCTATCCCCTGGGATGGGTGTTGTACTGTGGTTGGGGTATAATTGCATGAAGTCATTTAAGCACGATCCTGCGGGTGCGGGTGCTGTGCTTGCTGTACGTGTGTGTAGCGATTGGATTGTAATATAACATTCGGGTAAAAGTACAACCAAAAGTTAAGTATATAAAGTTAGTCAATTTTGTAAATTGTGTGATATTAAAAAGCATAAGACACCAAACACGACATGGTATTTCTCGTCGTAATAAAATAAAAGCAAACATATAACATTAAATATTTAAAACCAAATTCACTAATTTGCAGAAAAATTACTTTATTTAAAATAACTGATGAGCAAGACCAGCCCTGTGAGGGTCTGTTTTTAACATTTGGGAATAGTCGGGAAAATAGTTTATTAATTCTGTATGTACCGAGAAAACCCAAATTCGCACGTATTTATAGCTATAAACATAATTTTAAAGAAAGAACCACATAGGAGGCGTTTAATAGCTGATATAAAGTCATTGAAATAGACAAAAATTGAAGTTTTTTTACCAAACAGCCTTAACAAGAAATAAAAACTTCTACTGATCAAATTGAATGTGCTACTGTGCATACAGCATCAGTTTGTCTGATTAAGTCAGGTAAAGATAAAACAGCTAAATCACTGTAGTGCGAGAGAAACATTCAAAACATATTATTTTTGTCACCATTCTCTAATTAATAATCTAGTGAGAACCGTTGAACGTATAATATGTTAATAATATTTAACATATTATCACATTTTACAATCCCAGAGACTAAGTGTAATTGAAATGGCGCTGTTTCGTAACTCATGTCAGTCAGATGATCCCTTAATTTCAAGGACATACAAATTAATAAACAGAAAAAAACCTTTTCTAATTTGTACCGTGATACTAGACGTTAATACCGTGATACTAGACGTTAATACCGTGATACTAGACGTTAATACCGTGATACTAGACGTTAATACCGTGATATTAGACGTTAATACCGTGATACTAGACGTTAATACCGTGATATTAGACGTTAATACCGTGATACTAGACGTTAATACCGTGATACTAGACGTTAATACCGTGATACTAGACGTTAATACCGTGATACTAGACGTTAATACCGTGATACTAGACGTTAATACCGTGATACTAGACGTTAATACCGTTATACTAGACGTTAATACCGTTATACTAGACGTTAATACCGTGATACTAGACGTTAATACCGTGATACTAGACGTTAATACCGTTATACTAGACGTTAATACCGTGATACTAGACGTTAATACCGTGATACTAGACGTTAATACCGTTATACTAGACGTTAATACCGTGATACTAGACGTTAATACCGTGATACTAGACGTTAATACCGTGATACTAGACGTTAATACCGTGATACTAGACGTTAATACCGTGATACTAGACGTTAATACCGTGATACTAGACGTTAATACCGTGATACTAGACGTTAATACCGTGATACTAGACGTTAATACCGTGATACTAGACGTTAATACCGTGATACTAGACGTTAATACCGTGATACTAGACGTTAATACCGTGATACTAGACGTTAATACCGTGATACTAGACGTTAATACCGTGATACTAGACGTTAATACCGTGATACTAGACGTTAATACCGTGATACTAGACGTTAATACCGTGATACTAGACGTTAATACCGTGATACTAGACGTTAATACCGTGATACTAGACGTTAATACCGTGATACTAGACGTTAATACCGTGATACTAGACGTTAATACCGTGATACTAGACGTTAATACCGTGATACTAGACGTTAATACCGTGATACTAGACGTTAATACCGTGATACTAGACGTTAATACCGTGATACTAGACGTTAATACCGTGATACTAGACGTTAATACCGTGATACTAGACGTTAATACCGTGATACTAGACGTTAATACCGTGATACTAGACGTTAATACCGTGATACTAGACGTTAATACCGTGATACTAGACGTTAATACCGTGATACTAGACGTTAATACCGTGATACTAGACGTTAATACCGTGATACTAGACGTTAATACCGTGATACTAGACGTTAATACCGTGATACTAGACGTTAATACCGTGATACTAGACGTTAATACCGTGATACTAGACGTTAATACCGTGATACTAGACGTTAATACCGTGATACTAGACGTTAATACCGTGATACTAGACGTTAATACCGTGATACTAGACGTTAATACCGTGATACTAGACGTTAATACCGTGATACTAGACGTTAATACCGTGATACTAGACGTTAATACCGTGATACTAGACGTTAATACCGTGATACTAGACGTTAATACCGTGATACTAGACGTTAATACCGTGATACTAGACGTTAATACCGTGATACTAGACGTTAATACCGTGATACTAGACGTTAATACCGTGATACTAGACGTTAATACCGTGATACTAGACGTTAATACCGTGATACTAGACGTTAATACCGTGATACTAGACGTTAATACCGTGATACTAGACGTTAATACCGTGATACTAGACGTTAATACCGTGATACTAGACGTTAATACCGTGATACTAGACGTTAATACCGTGATACTAGACGTTAATACCGTGATACTAGACGTTAATACCGTGATACTAGACGTTAATACCGTGATACTAGACGTTAATACCGTGATACTAGACGTTAATACCGTGATACTAGACGTTAATACCGTGATACTAGACGTTAATACCGTGATACTAGACGTTAATACCGTGATACTAGACGTTAATACCGTGATACTAGACGTTAATACCGTGATACTAGACGTTAATACCGTGATACTAGACGTTAATTACCGTGATACTAGACGTTAATACCGTGATACTAGACGTTAATACCGTGATACTAGACGTTAATACCGTGATACTAGACGTTAATACCGTGATACTAGACGTTAATACCGTGATACTAGACGTTAATACCGTGATACTAGACGTTAATACCGTGATACCTAGACGTTAATACCGTGATACTAGACGTTAATACCGTGATACTAGACGTTAATACCGTGATACTAGACGTTAATACCGTGATACTAGACGTTAATTACCGTGATACTAGACGTTAATACCGTGATACTAGACGTTAATACCGTGATACTAGACGTTAATAACCGTGATACTAGACGTTAATACCGTGATACTAGACGTTAATACCGTGATACTAGACTGTTAATACCGTGATACTAGACGTTAATACCGTGATACTAGACGTTAATACCGTGATACTAGACGTTAATACCGTGATACTAGACGTTAATACCGTGATACTAGACGTTAATACCGTGATACTAGACGTTAATACCGTGATACTAGACGTTAATACCGTGATACTAGACGTTAATACCGTGATACTAGACGTTAATACCGTGATACTAGACGTTAATACCGTGATACTAGACGTTAATACCGTGATACTAGACGTTAATACCGTGATACTAGACGTTAATACCGTGATACTAGACGTTAATACCGTGATACTAGACGTTAATACCGTGATACTAGACGTTAATACCGTGATACTAGACGTTAATACCGTGATACTAGACGTTAATACCGTGATACTAGACGTTAATACCGTGATACTAGACGTTAATACCGTGATACTAGACGTTAATACCGTGATACTAGACGTTAATACCGTGATACTAGACGTTAATACCGTGATACTAGACGTTAATACCGTGATACTAGACGTTAATACCGTGATACTAGACGTTAATACCGTGATACTAGACGTTAATACCGTGATACTAGACGTTAATACCGTGATACTAGACGTTAATACCGTGATACTAGACGTTAATACCGTGATACTAGACGTTAATACCGTGATACTAGACGTTAATACCGTGATACTAGACGTTAATACCGTGATACTAGACGTTAATACCGTGGATACTAGACGTTAATACCGTGATACTAGACGTTAATACCGTGATACTAGACGTTAATACCGTGATACTAGACGTTAATACCGTGATACTAGACGTTAATACCGTGATACTAGACGTTAATACCGTGATACTAGACGTTAATACCGTGATACTAGACGTTAATACCGTGATACTAGACGTTAATACCGTGATACTAGACGTTAATACCGTGATACTAGACGTTAATACCGTGATACTAGACGTTAATACCGTGGTACTAGACGTTAATACCGTGATACTAGACGTTAATACCGTGATACTAGACGTTAATACCGTGATACTAGACGTTAATACCGTGATACTAGACGTTAATACCGTGATACTAGACGTTAATACCGTGATACTAGACGTTAATACCGTGATACTAGACGTTAATACCGTGATACTAGACGTTTAATACCGTGATACTAGACGTTAATACCGTGATACTAGACGTTAATACCGTGATACTAGACGTTAATACCGTGATACTAGACGTTAATACCGTGATACTAGACGTTAATACCGTGATACTAGACGTTAATACCGTGATACTAGACGTTAATACGTGATACTAGACGTTAACTACCGTGATACTAGACGTTAATACCGTGATACTAGACGTAATACCGTGATACTAGACGTTAATACCGTGATACTAGACGTTAATACCGTGATACTAGACGTTAATACCGTGATACTAGACGTTAATACCGTGATAATAGACGTTAATACCGTGATACTAGACGTTAATACCGTGATACTAGACGTTTAATACCGTGATACTAGACGTTAATACGTGATTACTAGACGTTAAATACCGTGATACTAGACGTTAATACCGTGATACTAGACGTTAATACCGTGATACTAGACGTTAATACCGTGATACTAGACGTTTTAATACCGTGATACTAGACGTTAATACCGTGATACTAGACGTTAATACCGTGATACTAGACGTTAATACGTGATACTAGACGTTAATACCGTGATACTAGACGTTAATACCGTGATACTAGACGTTAATACGTGATACTAGACGTTAATACCGTGATACTAGACGTTAATACCGTGATACTAGACGTTAATACCGTGATACTAGACGTTAATACCGTGATACTAGACGTTAATACCGTGATACTAGACGTTAATACCGTGATACTAGACGTTAATACCGTGATACTAGACGTTAATACCGTGATACTAGACGTTAATACCGTGATACTAGACGTTAATACCGTGATACTAGACGTTAATACCGTGATACTAGACGTTAATACCGTGGTACTAGACGTTAATACCGTGGTACTAGACGTTAATACCGTGGTACTAGACGTTAATACCGTGGTACTAGACGTTAATACCGTGATACTAGACGTTAATACCGTGATACTAGACGTTAATACCGTGATACTAGACGTTAATACCGTGATACTAGACGTTAATACCGTGATACTAGACGTTAATACCGTGATACTAGACGTTAATACCGTGATACTAGACGTTAATACCGTGATACTAGACGTTAATACCGTGATACTAGACGTTAATACCGTGATACTAGACGTTAATACCGTGATACTAGACGTTAATACCGTGATACTAGACGTTAATACCGTGATACTAGACGTTAATACCGTGGTACTAGACGTTAATACCGTGGTACTAGACGTTAATACCGTGATACTAGACGTTAATACCGTGATACTAGACGTTAATACCGTGATACTAGACGTTAATACCGTGATACTAGACGTTAATACCGTGATACTAGACGTTAATACCGTGATACTAGACGTTAATACCGTGATACTAGACGTTAATACCGTGATACTAGACGTTAATCATTACATTAATAATAACATTTAAAAATTTTTATTGACTAAACTCCTCATAAAAATTTGTTATCATGAATTGTGCAGAAGTTAAGCATTTCACAGATTATTTTCTTAGTATAAATTATTTTATATTTTCGTTTACGTTTGTTACAAAAAGAATGATCAACGTGTTAAGAACGAACAGTGTATGGTGAAGGTATTGTAATTGAATGAACTGTAAGTGAAAGTGACAATTAAAATATTTGGCAGTTATTATTGATTGTGATGTGATTGCACGCTGAGCAAGTAATCTTAGTTCCACCGTGAGGCATCTGCGAATCAAACGTGAAAAACAATTTAGGTGGTTGAAGTATATATTTAATTTGTAATATAAATAACATCGGAACATTATATGCCTCCTAGTAACCTAGTGGTTAGCACGTCTGCTTAATATGCAAGGGATAACGGCTTCAAATCCCGGAAGGCCCACCTAACATTTGCTTGGTGGGTTTAGACCGTTGTACCTTAACACTGTATGTATAACAAAGTAAAAATGTGTAAATAAAATTAAAAAGACAAAAACATGCTCACATATTGAAATTATTTATTTATTCAAAGCAATACATTGACTAATATATGACTAACTAATGTAAACTAGACTTTTCCATTACAACTATTATGAACTTTTTTTAAACAAAGAACTTTATATAAACAGAGTATTAGGGTCATGGACAAGATCATAGATAGTAAAATGAATCAAGTAATAACTTTACTTACTGCAAAACATTAACTTATTGTAAGAATATTTGTAACATGCCTTAAACCTTTTCGACCATAAAACTTATTGGTGAACATTAACTGTAATAGCAGAAACACTGGCAATGTTTGCTGCCTGCTGCCATATGACACCTGGTTTGGTTCTTACCAACAGCTGTGATTTACCCTCCCCCTCACTTCATAATCACCCAACCTTTACAGGACCACTACGGCAATGTTTGCTGCCTGCTGCCATATGACACCTGGTTTGGTTCTTACCAACAGCTGTGATTTACCCTCCTCCTCACTTCATAATCACCCAACCCTTACAGGACCACTACGGCAATGTTTGCTGCCTGCCGCCATATGACACCTGGTTTGGTTCTTACCAACAGCTGTGATTTACCCTCCCCCTCACTTCATAATCACCCAACCCTTACAGGACCACTACGGCAATGTTTGCTGCCTGCCGCCATATGACACCTGGTTTGGTTCTTACCAACAGCTGTGATTTACCCTCCCCCTCACTTCATAATCACCCAACCCTTACAGGACCACTACGGCAATGTTTGCTGCCTAACGCCATATGACACCTGGTTTGGTTCTTACCAACAGCTGTGATTTACCCTCCCCCTCACTTCATAATCACCCAACCCTTACAGGACCACTACGGCAATGTTTGCTGCCTGCCGCCTTATGACACCTGGTTTGGGTCTTATCAACAGCTGTGATTTAACCTCCCCCTCACTTATAACAACCCAACCCCTACAGACCTCTATGGCAAAGTTTGCAACATACTGCCATACGACAACTGGTATGGTTCTCACAGCTGCGATTAAACACCCTCCCTCTTCAAAACAACCCAACCCTTACAGGACCACTACGGCAGAGTTCTCAAACTGCCACGTACGGAAACTGGGTTTGTCTTAGTTACCCCCTCACTCTGTTACAACCCAAAATGGAATAGGGTCTTCTTATCATCTTCGGGATGTGAAAGTTAATAAATTGTTTGTATTAATGACAATAGGCTGATATTTCCGGGGAAACAATTAAAATTTATCCTACGTTTTTTCAATAGCATATGGCTCCTTATTAGTTTTATTTGATACGTTCACCATAGGTATAAAACAATCTCTATCTCAGCTTAGGTCATGTTACTTACTTAATGTCAACTGCCAAATGTCAGTGTCTTGTATTTGATGTCCTATTAATCTTGGCCTTCTGGTTTAGCAAAAAGTTCACTTAAGAGGGCTCTAAAGGGAAAGAAAATATAGAAGTCATGCGACACTAGCGATAGAAGTTGCAACTACGTCCAGTTTAATCCGCCGGACGAAGTGCAATATAGTCCCAAGCACGGTAGTTGGAACTATACACGGTAGGGGCCACGCGCAGCCAGGCAGGCAGCTGTGACGTCACGTGGCCAGACTCGGCAGACCACCCCGGCCGCTTACATGCAGTTATTTGAAAGTCGCCGCATCTTTCATTATTAGTGTGTTTCAATTGAGCCATTTATACGGTATAAAACATGGAACTGGCAACAACCTATTTATTATACTTATTATAATAATAAAAATGACTAATAATTAGAGGATGGTAAGATTCAATTTAAAATAATTTTGAACCATCGTAACTTGGCAATACATCCAAATAATTATTATTTAGTTTACTTTAACATTAATGCAATAGCTATGGTTTTTTGTGTATCTTATCATAATTTGTTAAGATATACTTAAGGTTAAAGATTACTCAGTTTTAAAACACTAAATTAAATGCTCTATTGATGAATATAACACATAAGTAAAAGTTTTATCCTACCTGAGAGTAGTTACTAAATCTGAAGGTCCTGTTGATGATCCTACAGTATACGTGGTTCCTGGATTTGATTTAAATATGTCTATGAACTTTTATTTAAACTGTTACTAAACACTTGTTATAAAACGTTTTAGCTAGCAAACGTTGATTAGTAATATTGCAAATTTGATAGAACACTTTTTACATAAACACTATAATTTATTACAGTCACACACAAAAATGTTTAATTCAAAAGTTTTTTTCATTTTATTTATCTTTTTACGTTTTACGTCATCATCACTTACACATGTTGAAGGCAACCTTTTCACTGTAGATTTTTTATTTAACTCCTTCATTCTTATGAAAGACCGCGTTCTTACATAGCATGTTACTGCAAATTCATCAATGTGAGAAAACTTCAATTTAATTTTTTCAATTAATGTCCTCATTACATTCACACCTGTGTTTAATGTTTTCCCATGAAAGAAATAAAATTCTTCCTCAAATTTTTCTACTGTGGTTAACCATTCACTGGATGGATGAATAAGACCACCTCTTGATAATGTTGAAAGCCACGTTGTTCCTTCAATTTTCCCTGTTTTGTGGCCGTAGTTGTACGATGTTTGGATACCTTTTTTTTTTTAATGTGATATCCAATATAGCCAGCTAAAAAGCTCAACAGATCTTGATCTTCTTTATGCATGCTGCTGCTCTCTGTGCCACTAATAGAATTTAATTGATCGATTAGAGAATTAACATGGTCGTTAAATTCTTCATCCACCCCGATTTCGGACTCTAGTTCATTAGTCTCAGTAGTATCTACACATTCAACTTTATCAAATATTTATGCACTTAAGGTGTCACATTGTTCAGTTACACAATTGCCACCTTTAAATATTTCATTGGCGTTACGGCTTAATAGAAGGGTTTTCACTCTTTGAGTTACGGTCGTTGGCAAGGGGTGGTCATAAAATCGGCCTAATCCGCGTATAATAGAAAACAAGATTCTAAAACATCTTGATTAGACTACATCTAGATGATAAGATGTAACTGTACCCCTCACTTTTTAGATTTGCAAACAAACCCTTTAGACTATTTACAGATATCATACAGCCTCTTTTAAATGGAAGTGCATTTGTTTTACCGATAACCCTCATACTTTCGCATAAGTTATAAAGTTTATCTAATATCAAGTTCTGTGTTTCGAGCATAGTGCCATAGGCACTTTTCAATTTGTTCGTTGGATGATGCGGTATCCTAGAATTAAGGACATCAAACCCGTCATTAACAGTTGTGAAAAATTCTACAACATCATCATTCCCAGGGAATACATATGAAATTGCCTTGGCTACTGTTTTCGACAATAGTTCAGCTGCCTTTCTAACATTTTGACGCTCACTTCTAGAGACAAGTAAATGATTTTCGGTGATTTTGTAAGTGAACTTCAAATCATTTTCTTTTTTATAATTTATAAGTTTAACAAGTATATCCTTTGTTACTTTTTCTCCGCTAATGAGCACAAACCCTTCATCTAAGAGATGGTTCCTCAACAGTTTTAAAACATGTGGAATATCACAAAACGCCTAAATGACCCGATCTTCAGAGGATGAATTCTTTACACTGGAGCTTTGTGGTGCTATACCCAGGTCAGAATATAACTTTCTGTTAGGACCCCCCATGTCACTAACAAAAGCCCTAACTCTAAAGCCAGAAGACTCAACAGTTTGAACTGCTTCCATAAATATTTCCGTTGTGACGTTTTGATCAAATTGATAATAAATGGGCTGTTTCCATTTTCTTGTGAGACTTCGAATCATCATTACTTGTACGTTTGTGTGAGGCCCTCTAAACTGATCACTTATGCTATCGTAGCATACATCACTCTTCACTTTCATTTCGTCAAAGCTCATTACAACATCTTTTTGGAAGTCATCGTTTAAAATCAATGACTGACCTGATCAAAAACCTGACCTTTGAGAATATTCAAACTTAAATCTAAGAAACCTGGTGGTGTATGAAACTGTGAAAGCCGCCTTTTTATGGTTCTTTCACTCGGTAAAGGATAGGTAAGTATTTCCCTTACATATGACAAAGCTTTTTTAGATATACATCTAATAGTTACGGCTTTACTAACATCCTCAGACGACCAGTTTGTACACTTTCCTTTAATTACTTGTTGTTTTTGACAAGCCGAAAAAAGAGCTTCGTACTTGTTTAGTTTACATTCCAGTTTATTAATCAAGATCTTGGCATTCTTCAACTCAATTGTGAGCAATTCGTTTTCCCTTTTAAGTTTTTCATTTATGCGGGTTTGTAAATTTACTTCAGAAAAGAATGAGATTTCTGGATTGTCTTCATCTAGGGCGCCATTAAAAGAATTTGGTAATTCTACATTGTCGGAGGGATTTTTGCCATTATTAGTAAATTTTCCAAGTACTGGTGTTTTACAAGAATGCAAATTGTGAATAAAATTGCCATTATTTTCTGTCAGTGATTTAACAATGGCTTTGTTTTCACGATTTTCTGCACTACTTTTTCTTTCCGATGTGTTTTCCACAATAGGTAAAAATTTGTGAACTGTTGGAATTGCTCCGGATTTTAGTAAATTTCTTTTCGGAATTTTTAAAAGCTCAGCTCTTAGGTCCCGTTCAAAATCATCAGCCTTAAAGTTCTCTGAGCACAAGCGATCCGTCTGAGTGTTGAAACTATCTTCTCTTTTACAAAAATGAATCCATGTCTTACACAAATTCGACTCTTTGGAGAAAATATGAAAGGAAATTCCTAACTTACTTGCGTTGTCCGATTTGTTTTTACAGTCTGCAACGGAACAATTAGGCATTTTTGGTTCTAAAATTCATAACTCACTATGTACAAAATATACACGAAAACACAAGATATAAATACTTATTAACAATTAATTATTAACACAAATATTAAACAATTTACTAACACTTAACAATAAATAAACACTAGAATAACAAACATGATAAGTTATAGCAGTTTACAGAATAAATAGTCAGTAAGATTGGGAAACAGCACTTACGACTGCGACAGCGGCGGCGGGTCTAGACGCAGCGTAGACTGGCCACGTGACGTCAGTGCGTGCGGGTGCCACTGCGCATCCTACTGGTGGCCCCTACCGTGTATAGTTCCAACTACCGTGGTCCCAAGAATCATTTCCTGTATAGTAGGTTTTCGTAGTATTTTCAACTGGAAACCCCAATTACCCCTTCCTCCCGTCTGCCGTCTCCCGGGTGGCTACGCCCGACCTTCTCTGTCTGAATGTATGTTGAGCCGAAAGGCCAATTCTTTTCAACAATTGTCAATTTTCCAGTCAGTACCGGTTTTGCTGCTGTATTTTATTTCTTAAAATGTTTTTATGTCATTTTGTTTTTATAAAAAATAGTAATATTTGTTTAAAAAAGTAGACTTTTTACAGCGAAATCAATTTATTCACTGATCAAATAGGGGGGTCTACTAAAATATTGAATTTCTACTTGAAACGTTTTCCAAAATCATAATTCTTGTTCAAATCTTGTTATTCTCAAAACGGTTAAAATTTAACATAGTTAGGTATAGGCTTACCATACTTATATTCTACAATTGCAGAGTTTGATTTATAAACATAAAGATACGCTTTACTAAAAACTAAGTAAATTACGTTACAAAGAATGGTTTTTGTAAATATTTCTTAAAGTTCTTGGATTCTGATCTAAATATTGGTTTTTATGTGGTTAAATATTTAATAAAAGGCATTAATTTGCAAATAAATTTCTATTTCGTATCTTTTTATGTTCAGTTGAAGATTAAAACAAAATAATATTAAATGAACGCCACAACAATTCTCAACATACGCTTAAAGCATTAAAGGATACGCTTTACTGAAAACTAATAAATCACGTTAAAAAGTAATGGTAAAAAATACCAACTGTCTATTTATTTTACGTTTTATAGTTTTGTACGGTTTATTAATTATTTTTAATACAATAAAAAAATGATTTCACATAAACTATCATAGTTTTATGGCAATTGCAACAAAACACACTAATTTCCAAACATTAAAAAATAATTGAAATATAGCCACTTTTTTATTTGCTTCTAAAGTATGCTGAATGAATTACTACAATACATGAAAATAACACTACGTGGACAGTTTGGTTTCAAAAAGCAAACATTTTGTTACAACAAATATTTTCGCGGACAGAGACGAAAACCGAAGCGAACCGTATGAATGATATCAATTATAATTAAAATAATATATTATAATCTTGCTCAATTTTCCCATTGCCATGAGAAAAGCAATTATTTTATTTCGACAACAGTTCTTACACAATTACTTTTAAAAAATTTTAGTTTTACTGATAAATATTTCACAGTATTTTTAGGAGTGATTAATTTAATATGATTCGATTAGGCCTATATAAGTTACTAAATATAACCTTTTTTTTTTTAAACACGACTGTTAAAAATAACCAACAATCAAAACAGAGAAACCAACAGAGAAACTGCTGCGAGCATATATCAATTTCGAACATATAATTTTAGACGTTCAAAGCATATTGGACTCACCTACCTGACAGTAGTTTGGCCTCATAAACATGTATGTCAGGGGTAGTTTAGGCTCACGTAGTCTACGAGTTTGACCTAAGCAATTCACACAATACTTTGGTCTCAGTTTTTTATATGAGTACAGTAGTTTGTCCTTACCTGTCTGAGCAGTTTGGACTCATCCATTGTGGCACCACAGTACATAAGCGCTAAACACTTCGTTACTTATGAATGTATTTGTCGTTTATAAGAAATGATTATATTGCATGGATTAAAGCTGATGTTAAAACATATTTAGAAATAGATTAATGTTATTCCTAGTAAATATAAAAAATGCTTGAACAATTTATTGATAATAAATAATTAAATTTGCCAGAGTATTATAATATGCAGATACATGAGTTAGCTGAGTATGTCGCAATTTTATAAAGTCACTATTTCATTTAAGTAATAGATCTTTTAAGAACAGTTACATACATTCAAAACGTGACCAACATGGGTTGTATCAGTTATTACCTTGGGTACCACCAGTGATTAACTTGGGTAGTATCTGTGATTATTTTGCGTAGAACCCATGTCAACTTGGGTAGTACCTGATCCTTGGGTAGCACCCATGGTCAGCTTGAGTAGCCACCCGTAATTACCTCGATTATAAAACGTGGTTAACATGGCTAGCCCACTCGTTACTACCTTGAGTTGGACGCGTGGTCAATGTGTGGGATTGTCTTTGGTAGCAGCCATGGTCAACTTAGATAGTACTTGTGATTTTTTTGGGTAGGATAGGATCTGTGGTGGACAGGAATTGGGAAGTCACCTGTGATTACCTTGAGTAGACCCTGTGGTCAACTTAGGACCTTTAATTATCTTAACAGTGGTTAATATGGGTAGTACCTGTGATTACTTTAGGTAGGACCGGTGTTGAACTTGGTAGTGCCTGTGATTACCTTGGTTAAACCCTGTGATCAACGTGAGTAGCCTTACCTGATTGCCTTGGGTAGCCCCGGTGGTCAACGTGAGTACTACCTGTGATTATCTTTGGTAGGACCCGTGGCCAGCTTGAGTAGCCACCCATGATTACCTTGGGTAACACCCGTGGTCAACTTAGGTAGTACCTGTGATTATTTTGGGTAGCACTCGTGGTTAATTTAGGTAGCCACCCGTAATACTAGTAATCATTTTGGGTAGTACCTGTGATTGACTTGGGTAGCTCCCATGATCAACATGGGTAGTACCTGTGATTACCTTGGGTAGTACTCTTGGTCCTCTATGGTAATATCTCTGATTACCTTGGGTAGCACCACCATTGATCATTTTGCTTATTATATGTGATTTGGGTAGCTCCCATTGTCAACTTGGATAGAATCTGTGATTACCTTCAGTATAACCCGTCGTCAACTTGGTTACTATCTGTGATTAACCTTGGGCAGCACCCTTGGTTAACTTGGGTAATAACTGTAATTACCTTGTGTATCACCAGTGATCATTTTGGATAATATCTGTCATTACCTTGGGTAGCTTCCATGGTCAACTTCGATAGCATCTGTGATTTCCAATGGTAACACCCATGATCAACTTGGGTAGTCACACCTCATTACCTTGGGTAGTACTCGTGGTCAACTTATATAGTGCCTGTGATTACTTTGGGTAGGATCCTTTGTGACTTGGGAAGCCACTCATGATTACCTTGAGTAGAGCCTGTGGTCAACTTAGGTAGGACCTATAATTATTTTAGGTGAAACATGCGGTCAATTTGGGTAGCCACCCATAATTACGATGGTGAACTTGGTTAGTGCCTGTGATTACCTTGGGTAGGACCCATGGTCAACTTGAGTAGCCACGCCTTATTACATTGGCTAGCACTAGTTGTCAACTGGAGTAACCACTAGGGGAGAAACCGTAATTAATTTGAGTAGCCACGCCTAATTATTTTGGGTAGCATCTGTAGTCAACTTGGGTATTATCAGCCATTACTTTGAGTAGCACCAGTGCTACAAGATAACAAGTGTGATTATTTTGGGTAGCACCCATGGTCAACTCGGATAGTACCTGTGATTACTTTGCGTAGGACCCATGGTCAACTTGAGAAGACACCCGTGATTACCTTAAGTAGAGTCTGTGGTCAACTTAGTAGGTAGGACCTCTAATAATCTAAGATATAACACGGTCAATTTGGTTATCCACCCATGATTACTTTGAGTAGCACCAATGGTGAACTGAACTTGTGTAATCACCAGTGATTACATTGGTTAGCACCTGTGGTCTACTTTACTAGCCACTCATTATTGACTAGCCACGAGTGCTAGCCAAGTCTATGACGGTGGATGGCTAAGTTTATTACGGGTACTATACGAGTTGATCATTGGTGTTAGCCATGTTGATCACGAGTGCTAGCCAAGCCCATTACGGAGGCTGCCCAAGTTGATCCCGGGTACTACCCTAGCTGACCATGAGTTTTAGCCATGTTGATCACGAGTGCTAGCCAAGTCCATTACGATGACTACCCAAGTTGATCAGTGTGGCTGCCACAAGTTGATCACGAGCTCCCAAATTAGGTCAGTGGATACTCAAGTAATTGAACATGCATTAAATTAATGCAAAACCAAACCGATCAGAACATCTCATTTCAGCAATATAATAATAGTTGAACAATTTTACTTCAATACACAAGTAAAAAAATGCAAATTTCATACAGTATAATACTTATACTGTATTGATAAAAAATAAGTGCAATATGTAGGCTACGAATGTTATGGTGATCGATTTCGGTAAACTTAAGCTTACCTTAATCGATCACCGTTATATTTGTTCAGTTTATATTAATATTGTATTAAATTCATCTACCAACACATACTATGCTAATTAAGAAAACTTTTTTAAATTAGTATTTTATTAATTCTCTTCGCATTGCACAATGTTTAAATATCACTTATGTCAAGTTTTACCGTCCTAAGTCTTCTCATTGGCTGTTCAACGGAATACATCGGGAGTGGTACGAGGTTCCTAAACACTACCTCGCCCCATGACTTCAAGTCACAAAAGGATTGCCGCTCCGCCCCGCCCCGTCCCCCGGCTGTCATATTTTTCTGTCCTTGTTACCGTTTAGGTAAAATATTTGCTTCAAAGTTACCTTCTTATAAAATTACAAATAAATGACCTAGCAATTTTTCTACCACAACATTAATGAACTATAATAAATTAATAGTTACGACTTAACATTACTGTATTTATATTTTTTAAATAAAACAAAGGCCAATAGTGACAGTGACTTATTATAGAATTACTTATTGCTTTGGTCAAGCCGGAATTATTGAATTATTATTTTTACTGTACTCAATCGTTAATGTAGTTTAAATGATTTATTTCATAAAAATGTTGTATATAGATGATTATTACAGTATTTTTCATGGCATAATAAATATTGTGCACTGTCATTAGGAATAAAAATGTTATGCTTTACTTTGTAGTTAGATTATATCACTAACCACATGGGAACGCACATTTTAATTTAAACGAAATAATCCATTCAAAAGTAATTAGACTAACTCTAAGTAATCAGTCTGTAAAATAATACTGATATCAGTCGTCGTAGGCCTACATTGCATCCATCGATGTTAAATTAAATGAAGGAAGGTTTTTATGAATGAAGTAGTAAAATCCATCCGCGACCAAGAAGTTCGAGGTTTCGCCACTTGGATCTCACGAATCACCGCATATTTTGGCAATAAATTACCATGCAGGCATTTGCGCGGTCCAACATTGCGGCTACAGATTTAAAGATATCGATCTGAAACCAAAACTAAATTGAAACCAGATACATTTCTGACTAAAATCGCTTTTTAAAATTTTGATAACAGCTCTAGTTTTATTTTGGCACTAGTTTGAATATTGGGTAACTTCAATACCCTATAAAATCGAAATGAAGGAGAATTCGAAAATTATAAAAAGCGATTTGAGTCAAAAACGTCTTTATCTTTAAATAGATGTTTCATTTATAATTTTACGACAGTAAATAAGGGCAGTATCTTGGACCGCGCAAAGCAGTTTTTACGCTTCTCAGCGCGGGGGTTTAGAGCCCTCTTAATCATTTAATTTTTCCCGAATCGCTAAATATCTTAATTATTTATTCTCTATAAAATTTGTACCATAATCCAATTTTCAAAATTTTGATTATTTTAAATATATTTACATAGTTCACAAGAGTAGTAATTCAATTTTAAAAAATTTATTGTTAATACTAAAACTCTCGTAAAACCATATTTTTGTTTTAATCTGTAATAATTTTTCATTTGACCAGTTTTCAAGACCATACTGTTAGCTCACAAAAATTCAATTTCTATTCGAATTTATTATTATTACAATTAATGACAAATAATTGATTAGTTCTAATAGAAGTCGTTTATTAAATGTAGGAATTATATTTGAAGACTGTGTTTTATTTATTTACTCTCTCAGTTATTTACCCATATACCTCCATCCCCTCATATTGTGTCCTATTTGAATTCTTAGTAAACCCTTCTGCTTCAATTTACATCATTTACAAATACTTTGAGTAATATTTAAACTAAATTTTCAAGACTTTTATCTAGAGAAAAATTTAGTTATCTTTAAGATATATCTTTCTTTTAAAATTAAGCGGGTAATTTGAAATCTTACGAGCTAAACAATATTTATATACCTCAATAAAGTCATGTATTGTGATCACTAGTACGCATTCATCTAAAGCCCCTACGAACATAAGTCATACGTCAATCCCAGAGGACAGAAATTAGCCACAAAAATACCATCAATCTGCGCACCATATACAACGACACCACAGCTGGTCTGGTCGTTGCAAACAGCTGTGCCCCTCCTCCCCTCTACCTTGCAGATGGCTCAGCTGCTAGAAATTAGACTTCCAATTTCCTTTAGCCCTTAGTATAGTTACAATGAGTTAGTCTTCAAGCAATAATCATTTTTATTTCCATCAAACTTTGTTAAGTTAATTATACGTTGTAAAGCCATAATAGTATTGTTACAACTTTGATATATACTGCTTTTGAATTGACTTGATTGACTTGACATCATGACTATTGTAGGCTCATTGACATATTAATCATTTTTCAACAACATTATTTGTATTTTTTTGCGTATGACTATTTGTTATTGAATTCAAATAAGTTTTAATTCTTCAAATTATTTATATTTTACCGTTTCTGAATTTCTTGTTATTGATTAGGAACATTTATAAAACAGTACACAATAAAAAAATAGTTGCTATCTTGGAAACTGTCTCAACCAAGTTTACACGTTTTAATTTGTAATTCGCAGAAACGTAGATATAAGCAAATGAATTACTATGGTTAAAAACCTAACAAATTAATTATAATGGTTAGGTGTAAGAGGGGACTGTGTAGGGGGACATACAATTAAGCCAATTTTCATTTAATTCACAATACTTGTGATATTAATGTACTAACAACATATTCTCAGTACAGTTAAATAGGAGCCAAGTTTTAGATTATTCAGTTGATAAATTTTGATTTTGGAGGATTAATGAAAGATCAATCTGAAATATTAATCTTGTGGCAAGAGACTATTAAGGCAAAAAAGTAATGATTAAAATTAAAGTGCCTTTAACTGAGATATCATACAAGAATTTTTGAAAATAAGAATTGGTGATGTGGTTCTGAAACGAGAGATGCTGGTGGGAAAACTAAACCATAACCAGAGTAAGTATACAGTCTGATCCTGGGCCTCTTTGTTGAACTGACCACCAAGAGAAAATGCTGAGAAAACATAATTAGTTTAGTTAGATTAATATAGTTGAATATTCTGTCATTCAGTAATTAGGTAAACATAGACGTCAAAATCAGCAAATTCACAAATGGTAGCTGGTAAATTGCACAGTGAATCTTCACTTTTGCAATAAGTTGGGTACATAACGTCCAGTGAATGTTTGTTTGACTTAGCTACGTTTGAGGAATTCAATAGCACCTTAAGAAGGACTTCCTAAAACAAATATATCTTTGAGTACGTTTAGCGCAAAGTGCAGTTGTAGGTGAGAAAAATCTTGAAATTAGGTGTAAATCACCAACTCAGCTTGATGCGAATTTTACGACGAATGAGAATGGTTGCTTGACTTGCAGAACCTTCGAAACCTATTTTTATTACCTATACGTACTATACCACTGTACGTATATGAGTGGGTGGGTGGGTCAATGTCATTGTACGTGTATGAGGGTTGGGTGGGTCAATATCACTGTACGTGTACGAGGGGTGGATCAATATCACTGTGCGTGAATGGGCGGGCGGGTGGGTTACTGTTTTTAATGCTGTACTGTTTTTAATGTGCTGTGGTTTGGCCTTGCAGTCCAGGGTCCTTGAGTGGGACGTTTCAACCCTCAGCCTGTCGTCCGGGCAAGATTTTGGATGTTTCAATTAAGTTATTAAAAGACGAAACAAAAAAGTAACAGCAAGGGCATGTGTTCAGACGAAGGAGAACACTGACATTGTCTAACACTACAGGCAGAAGAACACTGACACTGTCTAACACTACAGGCAGGAGAACACTGACATTGTCTAACACTACAGGCAGGAGAACACTGACATTGTCTAACACTACAGGCAGAAGAACACTGACACTGTCTAACACTACAGGCAGGAGAACACTGACATTGTCTAACACTACAGGCAGGAGAACACTGACATTGTCTAACACTACAGGCAGGAGAACACAGACATTGTATAACACTACAGGCAGGAGAACACTAACATTGTCTAACACTACAGGCAGGAGAACATTTATATGCGACATTTATATTATATGTGACATGGTCAACCCAGACTTACAGAACCTTCGACATCACCCAACACGGTCACCCCAGACTTGCCGAACCTTCGACACCACCCAACACGGTCACCCCAGACATGCTGAACCTTCGACACCACCCAACACGGTCACCCCAAACTAGCCGAACCTTCGACACCATCCAACACGGTCACCCCAGACTTCCTGAACCTTCGACACCACCTAACACGGTCACCCCAGACTTGCTGAGCTCTCGACACCACCCAACACAGTTACCCAGACTTGGTGAACCTTCGACAACACCCAACACAGTTACCCAGACTTTCTGAACCTTCGACACCACCGAACACGATCATCCCAGACTGGCTGAATCATTTTAAAAACTCAGTTTTTAGTTTTGGCCCTAAATATTTTAATCTTCTCCATCAAAATATAAAAACAATCAATAGTTTATCTCTGCTGAAAACCCATTTGAGGAGCCATTTGGTCGGGAGGGCTTTCTATACTATCGATGAAGCTCTTATGCAGCCTTAAGTGGTAATGTTGGCTGTATTATTTTTATTTAACTTTCTTAAATACTTTTCTTACTGTTGCAACTCTTTTGTAAAAAATAAATGTCAAGATTGGCTTAAGTGTAGGCTATAGTGAAAAATTGTCTTAAAATTAATTTACTTATGATGTTATTTGTGTATCATTTTATGTTCTTGATTAATGATGTTATTTTTTTATTATGACTTTCATAGACTGTAACAGTTCATATTGTGTCTATAAATTAATCTTGAGTTTTCATCATTAAAATGACAATTTTGTAATATGTATTAAACTTGGAAACCAAACTGTGTTTTAAAATAAAACTAATAAGAAATTTGGGTCCCTGAGATTAGCTGAGGATGTCTGGGAGGTAGAAAACTAACGTTAGTTGGGGTTGGGTGGGAGACACAGTTGTGAGCGAGGATCCATCAGATGTTGGTTCTCATGTTTTTTACTAATACCATTCATGCAACGAATATTTCCATAGTGTATTTGCAATGTAAGATGTTTGAGTATATCTGTAGACATTAGAAATATGTAAGCTAAATGTAATGTGTTTAGAAGATGAATCGAAATTAAGTAGTATTTCTTGGAAATTAAAGAAGTATTTCCTTGTCAAGATGTCAATAAGACATAAATAAATAAATAAATAAAAATTCCTTTATTTACAAGCGTTTCTCAGTACATAACTGTTTTACAGAACAACTCAAGTCAATGGCCTCAATACTAAGGAATAAATATTAAAAACTAAGAACAGTGCAAGTTAAGATTAAGGTATAATATATATATATATATATATATAGTTTTACAAAGAAACACAAAGACTTAAAATTACAATATACTATTGGGCTACGAAAAGCTCTTTAATTTTACTCTTAAATGAGCGTATAGTACATGATTTGATGGCTGGGGGAGGCCATTGTACAAATAAGAAAAGCTCCGTCTCCCAACTTCTAAATGGACCTTAGGGAAATGGAGTAAATTTGTATGGCGTGTACTACGCTGCGAGACGTCTTCCCGGTACAACAGCCTTTCGCTTAAGTACTGTGGCTCACTGTGTGAAAGTACCTTCTGAATCATGCAGTAAGTTAGAATCCTGCATACGGTCTCCATTGGCAGTAAACCAACAGCCTCCCGAAAAGGAGAAACATGATCAAAACGTCTCAAATTGAAAATGAAACGGACTGCAGAGTTTTGAAGCTTTTGAATTCGCTCTATGTCTCCACACGACATGCTGTTACCGTATGCAGGGTAGCAGTAGTAAAATACTGACAGAATCAGTGACTGCATGATGTGAAACTTAGCGGATTCTGGTTGCAGATCTCTAAAACGGTACAGACCTCTCAGCCTAACTAGTGTACGTTGTGCAGAGTAAGTGACATGCTCAGTGAAAGTCAGGTCATTGTCTAGCACGACACCGAGAGTTTAGACTTTGCCGCTTACAGCCAAGCTTACACCACTGAGCATGATCTCAATGCCTCTTGAGCTAAGGGACTGCACCAGAGTCTGTGGGGCAAAATTGAGAACGGTACACTTGTCTATATCTGACTGTGTAACCGATTCGTCAATGTATAAATATGTGACTGTCGGGTAACGGTGTAAATAAGTGGTTGTACGTCAAAAGAGGTAAATGTGTGATCGTTACGCCAAGGTTAAAACGTGTGACTGATGCGTTAAAGTGTAAGTGTTTGACTTATACATTAAGTTGTAAATGTGTGCCTGATATGTATCAAAGTGTAAATATATGACTGATACGTCAAGGTTTAAATGCGTGATTGATATGTCAAAGTGTAAATGTGTGGTGATACATCAGGATGTAACTGATACGTGAATATGTAAATGTTTGACTTGTACGTCAAGGTGTAATTGTGTGGCTGATACAACAAGGTGTAACTGCGTGACTGATACGTCAATGTGTAAATATGTGGCTGATACATCAAGGTGTAACTGTTACGTCAAGGTGTAAATGTGTGACTGATACGCAAGGTGTAAATGCGTGACTGATACGCAAGGTGTAACTGGTACGTGAATGTATAAATGTTTAACTTATACGTCAAGGTGTAAATGTGCAGCTGATACATGAAATTGATAGTGTGTAGCCGCGGCGTCAATGTGTTTGGCTGATAGGTGAAGGTTTATATTTTTGACTGATGTGTTTTATTGATTTTTTTTATTTTAACTTCTTAATAAAGATTTATTAACACTCTAATAATAATTTACACCGGGTACATGTCATAGTTATGTTTATCTAATCCAATTTATTTAGGGAAATATAGTACTGAATTATTATTTTAAATCGCAGTTTTAAATACTGTTCTGTAAAAATTATCGTTGCAAATATGTATTTCTTAGATTAATGATTTTAACTTGGCTCTTGATAGCATATAAACAATCGTACTAACTATTTTATTACTTACATTGTACAAAAATATCAGCCACAATACCAAAGCTCTGTAAATAATTAGGCTTCTTTATGGAAGATGGAAATGGGTTTCTGTACTAACAGGTCGATTTTAAAATGTCCATATTTTCTATTTAAATCTGATGAATTTTAATATTTTTACCTGGTGAATTTTGATATTTAAACCTAAACCCAACATAATCAAACCAGACTTGCATGACTGCCACGAGAAAATGGGCACACATGATATAGCCCATATCTAGGACGGGAAATTCTGAACAATAGAAATTTGAGGATAAATAAGTCATAATTATTTTTAAAAATTAGCATTATTCAATTTAGTCCAAGCCGTATTATTTAAACTAATTTCAATTTAATGTAACACCTCTTAATATGATTTTTTTTTATTTTGAAGCCTTGCTAAAGTCAATTTTACGAAGTGAGGGGAACTCGTATAAAATAAAATTATGCTGTAATTTCAAGTTGCTAAATGTTTAGAGAAATTTGTCAGTAAAAATTATATATCACTCTAATTTGATAAAATAAATAATATTTTCAAAATATAATCAACAAAAAAATTAGATAATTTTGTTTTTAAATGAAATTTATTGTACTTTAATGTTATTCTATCATATTTAATTTTTTAGATTAAACTGGCGCTATTAATTAATTTCCTTTTTATGTGGTAATAAATAGGTGGTGATTTAAAGTATTTATGGCATATTTTACTGGTATTTTTTAACTGTGGTAAATAAATCACGAACTTTTGTATACTGCTCTCCAATCACCTCAATATAGGAGGCGTGAACATGATTAAAAAGTACAACGGCACTGATTAGGCAATTCAGAGTCAGCTTTGTACTGCGTGTTACACACCGTCTGTACAACAGGCGTTCCTTTTGTACCTACTTGCTTATTTTCAAACTTTGTGGTCCAACCTGAAGGTTATTAGATAAATTATTTTACTAACACTGCATTGCAAATAAAGCAGACAGTGTAATTTTTGCAAAACATTAAAACATTCTTGTTTCTAAATTTTAGCAGACACTTGCTCTCGTTGTTTCTTCTGAGTCCTGATGGACCAGTAGTCTGGGCGCATTTCGGTGTTCATATAATTCTGCCGAACATTTAAATTTAGCACATTTAGGGATTCCAGTAGCAGAGGGGAATCGTTACACGATTAAGCTGCCTTTTTCACAGACAAGACTAACCTCCACCTTCAAGTGTCCAACTTCCATGACAGTGTTTATTAAAAAAAAAAAAAAAAAAAAAAAAAAAACGTTAATTAACTATAAACGTTTGTTTAATTTATATTTATTGTTTACAATATCATTCATTGTTTTATTGTTATTATTAAATTGCTACTTTATTACTAAATAAATATTTATTTTAATATTTCTAAGCTTGATTCGTTGGTGTTAATCATACACACCAATGTTCACTGTTACTAATGACGTATCAGGCGGGGCTTGCTATTACACCACCAGCACGTGGTTTTCCGTTGTCGTGGTTGCCATGATAACTTTTTGATGGATTACACAGTGGGGGAAGACTAGTTCTTCCACCATTTCCAAGTCGTTTCTAAGCGGCCTATCTATACTAACCACATTACTAACAAATATTACAATAATAACTGTGAGCTGGTAAATAGTAGATATTTAACACTTCCTCGAGATAACTGTTCGTGTAGACCAATGTTTTCATAAAAGAGTCTCCCCTTCACTCCTCGCCTATTTCCAGCTGTCACTGTCCGCGGGCCTAGATTAATTGTTTGCTCTGCAAGTTAGACTAGTTCAAATGTTTGCCACGTCAGTATGGCTGTTCTGAATTTAACATTTGAAATCTTATTAGAGAAAAATAAGGCTAAGGAAGTCCCTATGAGAATGGACGTAATAATAAAGGAATTTTATTTTGTTTAGGCTACATAATTTTACACTTTCATGAACCAGTTTTGCACAATACACAACTTATTGTGTACTTTTCCTAATCGACATTTAATTAAGTTTCAGTACTACTTGGCAATATAATATATTTATAAAAGGTTTAATGTTGGGTATTCCTTGGGTGATAAAGGTTGGGAATCAATGTTTAACTAGTACACCTTGTTAACAGCCCCTTTAGATGTTTTAAAACTGTTTAATGAACAGTTTATATCTGTGACCATAAAATATTCAAATATTACAGGTTTTTGCCGCGTGTTACCGGTGATCTCTATAGTGAATGGAGGAAGTATTTTACTCAGAAGTTACAAAAGAACCACTTTTTTATGTCAATGTGGTTGTTAAAGGTACGTTTTGAAACCACTTGAGTTGCTCATTAACCTGTCTTATAGCGATGTATTTTTCCAGCTAGTGCTTAAAAACATAAAAACTTATCCTACTGTTTAAAAACAATAGTCATCGAATACCAAATATTTATTGTACGTTTTTTCTGTTCCCAGTTTAACATTCGAATTCGGAAAATTGTACGAAAAATTGTGAATTTAATAGTTTAATTTAGCTAGGCTATAATAATAGGCTAGGCATAGTAGGTATTTAGATTGTAAAATAATCAACAATAGATTCACAAATATATTGTTTTGAGTATGTTATGAAGGGGACGTTTGAAAGAAATATTATGCAATAAATCAAATAAAAACAGTAAGTTAGAGATTATTTGATGAAATCACAAAATGAAGTTATAGAAATAGGCTAGTATCAAGATGTTACTGTCCGTTAAACCATGCTAGCTAGCTGGCTGTTGAAAAGAAATGTTAGGGGAAAATTGAGGCTTGTTTTATATGTGGTCAATTTCTTACCGACATTACTCTAATAGTATCGTCAGAGTTATACCGTTTACAAAAGCCTCTTATAGAAAGCTATGATGGAATTCTTGTATTTTTTCATATGGCTTTCAAACTAATGTTTTCTCGTGATGTTCATGTCTGATAGTAGCATATATCACGACGAGGTATTGTAAGATCTGTGGGCTACTGACGTATACAAGTGATCAAGTATCCCCATGGAAACTGTTTTCAACTTCTGTCGCCATGTCGTTAACTACGTTCAGCTGCAAGAGTGGCCTCAGTCACCGTGCCGTTAACTACGTTCAGCCGCAAGAGTGACCTCAGTCACCGTTCCGTTAACTACGTTCAGCCGCAAGAGTGACCTCAGTCACCGTGCCGTTAACTACGTTCAGCCGCAAGAGTGACCTCAGTCACCGTTCCGTTAACTACGTTCAGCCGCAAGAGTGACCTCAGTCACCGTTCCGTTAACTACGTTCAGCCGCAAGAGTGACCTCAGTCACCGTTCCGTTAACTACGTTCAGCCGCAAGAGTGACCTCAGTCACCGTGCCGTTAACTACGTTCAGCCGCAAGAGTGACCTCAGTCACCGTTCCGTTAACTACGTTCAGCCGCAAGAGTGACCTCAGTCACCGTTCCGTTAACTACGTTCAGCCGCAAGAGTGACCTCAGTCACCGTGCCGTTAACTACGTTCAGCCGCAAGAGTGACCTCAGTCACCGTTCCGTTAACTACGTTCAGCCGCAAGAGTAACCTCAGTCGCCGTGCTGTTAACTACGTTCAGCCGCAAGAGTGACCTCAGTCGCCGTTCCGTTAACTACGTTCAGCCGCAAGAGTGGCCTCAGTCGCCGTTCCGTTAACTACGTTCAGCCGCAAGAGTGACCTCAGTCGCCGTGTCGTTAACTACGTTCAGCTGCAAGAGTGGCCTCAGTCACCGTTCCGTTAACTACGTTCAGCCGCAAGAGTGACCTCAGTCGCAGTGCCGTTAACTACGTTCAGCCGCAAGAGTGACCTCAGTCACCGTGCCGTTAACTACGTTCAGCCGCAAGAGTAACCTCAGTCGCAGTGCCGTTAACTACGTTCAGCCGCAAGAGTGACCTCAGTCGCCGTTCCGTTAACTACGTTCAGCCGCAAGAGTGACCTCAGTCGCCGTGCCGTTAACTACGTTCAGCCGCAAGCGTGACCTCAGTCGCCGTTCCGTTAACTACGTTCAGCCGCAAGAGTGACCTCAGTCGCCGTTCCGTTAACTACGTTCAGCCGCAAGAGTGACGTCAGTCGCCGTTCCGTTAACTACGTTCAGCCGCAAGAGTGACCTCAGTCACCGTTCCGTTAACTACGTTCAGCCGCAAGAGTGACCTCAGTCACCGTGCCGTTGGTCACTTACTAATGATCAGACAATGTGTATCTAATGTACTTTAGTCTTACTTTAAAATTATTGTGTTATTTTGTTAGTTTAGTACCGGATTTATTGTTAGGTATTTTTGGTTATTATTTTAAATTATTTTACCTAATATTTTTACTTAATAAATACTTAATTAAATTATAATATAAAAGTTTATTGATTTCCAGTGAAATGTATTTTTGGAATCATAATTAAAAAATTTTTTAGAGTTGTTGATTATTTATTGATAAAGGAAATAGTTTATTAAGCATAATGAAGCATATAAATTAAACGAAAAAGTCTTAATACTATATTCAGATAAATTAAGGACTAGCAAACTCCTTCTTAGACTTAACTAGACAATACACATGAAACAGAAAATCGAAAGTAATATAAAATATATAACCATTTTAGAATGGTCATGTAGTAATTAATTGTTGTATTATTAGTTATAAATAAGTAGTAATACAATTTATCACTAAGAACTAACAAAGCAGCATATTCGAAACCTAAAACGTATAAACAACAACAAAAAGTAAATGTCAAGAGTAATAAATAATGACAAACTTGTTTATTCATTGTTTAAATACAATTATAAAATAAATAAAAGTA
>JAQJVL010004569.1:0-43531 GCA_035578905.1 Stictocephala bisonia
TCCATATGTAATATGCTTATTAGTCCTTATTTAATCACATATTGTTGCTTTCTTAATGTTTATTTTGAGATGTGAACTGACTACACTATAATACTATTTATTGTTTGCTGCCTACAAGTATAAAAAAGTGGAGTAGGTTTTATGAAAAGGGTTTAATGAAATACTATCTTATTACGATAGCAAGACATTTAATAGTTAAATATAATACGGAAATTTAATAATAATAATACCTCCAGTTTTGTTTATTTCATATTTATTTGCTGAATAAATATAATCTTGTTATGCTCACTTATCGGATATATTATATATGATGTATTGATTTGTAGAAATAATACTAACATAATAATGGGCAATCCTTTTTCGTGTATAGCCAATATATTCATGAGTCGTTTGGAATCTGAAGCCAAAACCAATTTAAATTATTTCCCTAGAATCTGGTCATGTTATAGAGATAAAACGTTTGCAATATTTAATAAAAACTAAAACCTTCATTTTTTATTGATTATATAAATTCATTACATCCAGCCATTACATATGCTTACAAAATTGAATCACACAATTCTTTAGCATATTTAGACATTTAATTTTCAAGAAACAACATCTTAAATTATATAGAATTTCATATCTACAAAACACCTTCTCATAACCACATATACACTATAAAAATTCCTTTCACCAGAACAAAATAGTAGTATTTCACACATTAATCCATAGAATATTTAACACTTCTCTCTCCAAAATAACTTTAATAAAGAAGCCATAACAATAAAAGATCGTTATGGTAACGATTTAAGTTGCTAGATATATTTGATATATTGCCCTATTTAATGAATGCAATATCAATCCTGGTGTTTTCTCTTTTTTCACATATATTTTTCTTAGTTGGATTGGATTATGAAAGTATTATTTCTACAAATTATATATCAATCCAATCTTCCTAATAAATGTACAGTATGGTTTAAGATAACGGAATATAGACCATTCTTAATATGCATGCTTTCAAGAACCAATAGTATTTTACTTATATTTATGACAATAAGTGGTGGATGAGGTCTATTGTATTACCTTACATGCGTAGGAAAACAAAAATTTCCTAAAGTATATAAATACTGAACGAACTATGGAGCACTAAGGTTGTAAATATGTATTTTATTGTACGTGATGTATCGAGTTAGAAATTAGGTTTAGGGCTTCGTTTTTAATGGAATACCATAACTATATTAGCACTTAATATTCGATAAAAAGTCATCCATGCTTCTTTGAGATTATGGGGATGCATTTCAATTCTTATGTAGAGGATTACGATATGCGTAATAATCTGCTAGAAGACTTGTAGTATTCTCTGTTTTCACATTTATTTTTCGTAGTCGATATTAGACTTATTAAATGTAATGTGCTTATTGTGTGGTGTATTAATACTGTGACGTATGAACATACAATATATTCAGTACACAGGTCACCTCAGGCTAGGCTCTGATATGTAGTCTTGTGTACTACCTGCTAGGGTGTTATATTGCAACTAATTGTCGGCACTGGTGGCGCAGTGTTGTAACCCAGCTACATGGGGACAAAGTGTTTGGGAGATTGTAGGCGATAGGTTGGATGCTCGGTCCTCTTAATACCGGCATGGCGTCCGCTTGGTGGTTGCTATCGGCGTGGACACTACTAGAGAAGTCTGGGGTGTCCATGTTGGATGGTAATCACTGTGCGGATGTTGTGTGGGGGAGATAACCGAGTATCAGGCTTGTCAATTAGCTGAAAATCAGACCAGCACTACGTGGTTCGGATTCCACGTAAAGCTGTAGGTCCCTGAGTTGCCCTGGCTGTTGGGCTATTAATAAATTGCCCTTTCTGAGGAACAGTTGAACTCAGTTAGTAACCAGACTACACTCATCCACACTCATCCTGCACTCATAAAACCATTCATATTCGCCTTAAAATACGCACAACGTTGTGTTGGCGTCTCATATGTAAGAATGTAAGAATGTAAGATATGGTGTTGTATATATATCAAGACCTGGGGTGAACTTACCCCCGGAATTTGATTGAAGAATAAAACATACAAAAGACATATCTCAGTTGGCCAATTTTATAGTAAATAGCATTATATTAGAAAGTATTTGTTTAAACATATCAGTTAAATGTTTTAAATTTAAACTTACAATAGGTTAATATTTCTTGAACTGTTCGAAATATACTTTATCTAGTTGTAAGCTATAAGAACAATTAATTACAGAAATACTTAGCTGTTAACTTGACATTAACATGTTTGTTTTATTACAATATGTGACTCCTTATTTAAAAAAATTCTACCTGTGATAACTAATGACGAAAAATAGATTTTTTTTGCTTATATGAAATATTTTATCTTTATTCAAAATTAAATTCTAATTCAGTAATTCCATGCCTGGGTGAACCTGTGAAATTTATTTCATGCTATGGGAAATGTTAGTTTGTAAAAAAAAATTGAGTTAACAAATTCAGGTAAAATATAATTTACATTAGTCTAAAACTACAATTCATACAAAGTTTAGAGAATGTGCTCATGGATTATAATAGATGTTGATACTTAAATAAACCAGAAGGACCAATACGTTATATAAACTCGTGTTAAATTCTCACTTTTACAATGGGTATATTGTTGAAGCTAGTGGGGGTAACATTATAGTAAAAACCGCTAACCTAGTGGGACGTTTTCTCATTCACTTCTAGTTTATTTTGGTACCTCCACAGTTCCAATTACTCTGACCTATTAGAACCTATACTTGGACTAGTAGATGGTATCTAAGATTAATTAAACTTCAGCATATAGCTTCTTGAATAGATTTCTCAACATTGCCAATCATCAACGTAACGGTTGTTTTAAATTATTACCAACAAATCATGAGCCATTGAAATAACATTGCCTCTAGCAAATTCCCTCATCAGCCTGGTGTTATATATCTTCAGAAGTTACTACGTATCTGATCATAACATAATTGATAATTATTTTTATTATTAATGTAAATATAGGTCATATATGACCCTTTCGTCACATTCTTGACATATTTAGGAATATATCACATTTATTTGAAAGGTTGTTCGATGATATATTTTATAGTGAGGATATATATTCTATATCTCACTTACAGTTTTAAATCAAAAAAATAATATAAAAACTAAATAAGTGTTACGAAAAGTTAATAATGAAACTTGCTACTGTAAACCAAATCCATCGATAATTTCATTTCATCAAGTATGAACGATTGCTATTAGAAACTTACAACCATTTATAATCCATATGACCCATTTGGATTAATGAAGATATCATTGTCAACAGCCACATTGCCAACTAATTTAGGTGGTAAATGAAGTGTAGCAGAGTGTTTCACAATATTATAACCGAACGCTGTGAGATTGAAATGTGGTTTGGTTAAAATTACTCTCCCAATACGATTGGCGTTTTATTACTAAACAATTTTATTTGAATGTCTAGTTTTTAGATCTTCCACTAAAATAATTCTAGTTTTATGGAAACATATCGTAACCTTTGTTTCAAGCATTGTCATATATGTATATGTTATAGTGAACTATTTGTAGTCAGAAACACTGTGCATTATACAAATGCAGAAAGCAAAACTAGTTTTTCGCTAAGTATGTCCGAAAAATACAATAAGGGAACTAGTGTATACATATGTTTACCCAAGCTACTATTAAACTGAACGTAGGAAATTATACAATTGAACGGGAGGTCACATTGATTTATTTGTCTAACTATGAAATATTAATAATGAGAACCTAACTTGCTTCCATGTTAAAACGAGTTTTCCAAACGTTTAAAATTTGTAATATAAAGTGTATTATATTACACTTTATACTATAAAGTGAACACGAAAACGAACACCCATACTCTTCATTAATGTTTCATACGCAAATCAAAACTTGTGTTTAAAAAGTTTACGATAAGTACATCTTTTAGAACTATGATAAAACCAAAGACAGTATATCTAAATTATAATTTATTTCAATGCGTCGAGGAAGAAGGACTATAATTAGTTTTCTTGTGTGGCTGAAGCTGACTGACCGCTTTGAAACTGTCAATTCAGCAGTTCTTTATACCTCTACTAAAACTGATTGGCTATTAAATTTTCTCATGCAGAAAATAAGTGCATTTTACATCTTTCCAAGTTATTCATTTTTCATTACATCAATTCATAAATTTATAAAGCAATTAAATTGTACGTTATGTAAATAATATAAGAGTAAAATAGCACTTTAGGACAGTTCATGCAGTCCCGGCGTAATAAAGGAAAAGACACAAGTCTGAAAGACAGTGTGCATGTTTAAAAATAAATCAATGTGTTCATATAAACACATTGATAAGTAAGGAATTTCATGAAGTCCACAAACATTTATTGCCCAGACAAAAGTGATTGTTTCCGTTTAACAAACCGACAAATTACTTAAAAATCCTAGGTTTTGCTTCCTGCTTTTAAGTGCAGAACTATTTTAGTGTAATCATATTAAAGGAGAGTTACTGTAAAGAACATTACGTTTCAATTACTATATTAGTTTGGATATTATAAGGTAGGATTATTTAGGACAAGAACTAGTGTTTTACACGTGTTTTATTTAGGACAACACCTGTTATACAAATAACATACCAGGACATTAATGTTACATTCATCCTTTATTTCCATATGCTCTACTAATCCTGTTAATATTATTACCAAAATGTATTAGATTTACGATAGCAACATTGTGATTAGTGTTGTGCATTATTAATAAATACTGTTCATTATGTGTCTAATATCGTTCAATTAAATATTTTACAAACATATGTAAATATTTTTTCAATAACAATAATGCATTCCATGTAGATACTACACGATATAGATTAAATGGTTCTAACTGAATAAAATTTCTACTATATATTATAATAATATAATTCCAACTTTCGTCCTAATTGTATAAATATGCAAGTAACAGCATAAACTATCTAGTAAAATTATGTGTTATTACTATGTCTGCACTGGTGATACTATTGAAGTAATTTTACTTTTTGAAAAAAGAAATTATTTACAAAATATTCTTGGATATTGTTTTTACGACATGTAATAACGAATATGTGATTTGATAACATACAAAACCAGTTGAACAACAAACCAAAACTATGACACAAATATAGAATTCTGTTATACTGTGGAAACAATCAATTGAATTGTGCTCAATAATGTTTTATTGAACAACCAAATCAATCACGATTATGTAGTTTTTATCACATAATTTGTTGTTGAATAACTCCAGTCATTGCACAGACTAACTAGTTTAAATGTTTATAATAAAACAAAAGTGTTGATTATGCTACAGATAAATCGTTTTTAATTCAACAAGGCCCCTTCCTTTTTGATACTTTTGAAAAGTCCCTTTATTTGAAATGCTAATGTCAATACATTTCTATTAAAATGTGTAATATAGTAAAACTAGTAATATTTCCATAGGTATTGTTATAAAAAACAACTTTAATCTTATTTAGTAGAGGGCCTCAAGTAATACTAACCCAAGCCACAAACTTTTATTTATTTATTTATTCATAAGACGCCGATCGTCAAGATATGGGCGAATATGGATTTCGAATGAGTGTGATGAGTGTAGATGAGCGAATGTAGTCATTGCTACAAACTAAGGCCGACTATTCCTTAGAAAGTATCATTAATTAATAGCCCAATGACAAATGAACAGCCAGTGATTATCAGCTGATCCTTCTCAAAATGTATTGACTCTGATTGGGATCGAACTGAGAATCTTTTGCACATGAAGCTGGGATTTAACCAACTACGCTACCAAAACTCTCTAGTGGGTTGATGTACTTATTGAGGTATGAAATATAGTCAGCCAAAAAGACTGATAACTGTTTGGACGATTACTAATAAACAAAACTGAGAGTATTCTCCACCATTTTAAATGTTATTCATGTGTTATTCTAGGTATAGGTTCCATAAAGTGAAATGTAATAGGAATAAATGTTATTTAGGTTTTTAATTCTAAATATTGGGGATATATTTTACGTATTTTCCTCACATGACACATTTTCTACCCTCTATATTTTATTCTCCCATAAAATATAGAGGGTAGATTTAATTGCTCTTCAAATGGATGTTCTACATCCAAAAAGTGTTATATTACGTAAATATGCTAATGCTGGGCTGCATTTATAATCGATTCTTAGTTTTCAATATTAGTCAAATTTTAAAATACGTCAATAACCAACTCCCTCGCATTAAGGTATTACACAAAATAACTCTTGCCAAGAAAATGTATTTGAATAATTTTTTTGTAATAAATGCTAAACTAATTTTGAATAATTTAGTTTCCTCATAATTTTATTAAATAAGACAATATTAGGCACTAAAATAAGTCAGCTAACGTCAATATTTTACTACGTTTAAACATTAAACATGTACATATATTACCTTCGATAGTATACGTACACTTAATGTTTATAACGTTGTCACGATTTATTCACACTGCTATATCGTAATATCTGAGTGATCTGCGAGTTTAAATTTTGAATTATGCAGAATTGTAGGGTAATGATATAAAATATAATATTTATTAATTTTTTTCGTTCAATTATTTTGTACCATACTACACTAACAGCAAGCTATTTGACAAAATCATCATGAAAATAATGAATGTAATTAAATTTAGTACTTTAGCAGTTTCATTTTTGTTACATCTACGAAAAGTACATTATGTGTGTTACGAAATTATATTATATGATTTATGAATTACCCTTCAATTTCTACCAATGGCCTTTATTTTTATTAAAAATAAGTTGAAATCGTATTGAAATAGGAACGTAATTGTTAGATTTAGTCTTTTACCAATAAAACTAAGCTTACCAAATATAAATAATAACAACAACAACTAACCTATAATTAAAATTGTTGACCGAAGTACAATATCAGGGAATTCACTTTCAAACCACTCACCGCACGGGTAAAATATTATGAAATTGTGGATTTTAAACATTACTAGACTAAAATAAAAGAATATTAAATACAAATTAATAAAACGTAAATAAATCAGCCCATGACACCTTATCCTTTAAAGTGACCTAGCGAAATTTTCAAACAATTTGCCTAGTTATAATGACTAAATAAATGCAACCAAAACAACTAGCAATTTATCTTTATTAGGATTATTAAAACGTTGACTTTTAGGATGTACAAATATGTTAAATGCACATATTAGTAATTTACTATCATACATAAAATCTTTATAATACAATCACATTCTTAATCAAAAAATAAAACTGAGAGAAACTTGGTTTACAAAAAGAAAAATTGCGTAATTATTTAATAGTGCCAATAACAAGTGTAATTATTTATTTTTTACTGCAATCAATAATGAAGAAACGGTAGAGATCTTGAGAGACAGGAGGGATCTATGGCCTGGCCCTCTGTCATCTTGTCGACTCAGAGTAACTAAATGTTTTATTTTTATTTAAAATTTTCTATTTTTGATCTTGCTTTGCCTACCTTTCTTTCTAAACTACCTTATTTTAACAACAGGATTAGGTGTAATCCGTAACTTACTTCAACATACTTTTTATTGCTTTTCTTTTAAAAAGGACACCTCTAAACTTTAGTCTTTTACACCTAGGCCAGTCGTACAACAAGTTATAAACTATTTTCTGGAATTTGTATATTTATTAATTTTTAGTATTTGTTACTATATTTGGTAAGTGATATTTATTGATATTTCCATTTCTGTTAAAAGTGACCATCTTAGCATTAAATGAATAATATAAAAAGTTATGATTTATTTCATGTTTTTCAGGCCGAAGTATTTTATTATTATTAACATTTTCATTGCAATGTTAAGAGTATCATCACAACTAATCGCATCTTTCTTGTAATTATTCACTTGTGTGCAACAGTTCTGTTTCTCCTACTAAAGCTTGGTTACCAACATTTGTTTAACGTGGTTATTAGTGTTTTTTAATCTGTTATACTATTCACATTCTCCTTTTTACAACAAACAATATTATCCAACTAGTTTTTATTTTTTTCATCTTTCCCCTTCTGCCCTAGTGTATAGCCTACATCCTAGTAGAGTTAGTTTTGTTTGAGAGTGCATTTAGGTTAACATTTATTTATTTCTTATTTTCACATTACCGATATTTTTATTTATCTTCTGACCATTAATTGTCAAACAGGACTCAATTGGAAAATAAACGTAAAATATTAATCAAATATTGCTTAATACTTTTGTACTTAAATTTACTTCATATAGTTTTAAAACACCATCAACATTTTTAATATGAAAAATGTAATTTTTAATTATCATGTATAATTATGTTGATGTTTTTAAATCACGTCGCAAATATATATTTATTCAACTGCGAACTCAACAATAAATCCATGGTAAAATCTACTACTATATTTGCGTATTAAAATCTACGTACGTCACTCAGCATTCATACAGTGCAAAACTATAATATCTATTGTATCAATCTACGTACGTCACTCAGCATTCATACAGTGCAAAACTATTATATCTGTTGTATCAATCCACGTATGTCACTCAGCAATCATACAGTGCAAAACTATAATATCTGTTGTATCAATCTACGTACGTCACTCAGCATTCATACAGTGCAAAACTACAATATCTGTTGTATCAATCTACGGACGTAACTCAGCAATCATACAGTGCAAAGCTATAACATCTGTTGTATCAATCTACGTACGTCACTTGGCATTCATACAGTGCAAAGCTATATTATCTGTTGTATCAATCTACGGACGTAACTCAGCAATCATACAGTGCAAAGCTATAACATCTGTTGTATCAATCTACGTACGTCACTTGGCATTCATACAGTGCAAAGCTATAACATCTGTTGTATCAATCTACGTACGTAACTCAGCAATCATACAGTGCAAAGCTATAACATCTGTTGTATCAATCTACGTACGTCACTTGGCATTCATACAGTGCAAAGCTATAACATCTGTTGTATCAATCTACGTACGTAACTCAGCAATCATACAGTGCAAAGCTATAACATCTGTTGTATCAATCTACGTACGTCACTTGGCATTCATACAGTGCAAAGCTATAACATCTGTTGTATCAATCTACGTACGTCACTCAGCATTCATACAGTGCAAAACTATAATATCTGTTGTATCAATCTACGGACGTAACTCAGCAATCATACAGTGCAAAGCTATAACATCTGTTGTATCAATCTACGTACGTCACTTGGCATTCATACAGTGCAAAGCTATAACATCTGTTGTATCAATCTACGTACGTCACTCAGCATTCATACAGTGCAAAACTATAATATCTGTTGTATCAATCTACGGACGTAACTCAGCAATCATACAGTGCAAAGCTATAACATCTGTTGTATCAATCTACGTACGTCACTTGGCATTCATACAGTGCAAAGCTATAACATCTGTTGTATCAATCTACGTACGTCACTCAGCATTCATACAGTGCAAAACTATAATATCTGTTGTATCAATCTACGGACGTAACTCAGCAATCATACAGTGCAAAGCTATAACATCTGTTGTATCAATCTACGTACGTCACTTGGCATTCATACAGTGCAAAGCTATAACATCTGTTGTATCAATCTACGTACGTCACTCAGCATTCATACAGTGCAAAGCTATAACATCTGTTGTATCAATCTACGTACGTAACTTGGCATTCATACAGTGCAAAGCTATAACATCTGTTGTATCAATCTACGTACGTAACTCAGCATTCATACAGTGCAAAACTATAATATCTGTTGTATCAATCTACGTACGTAACTTGGCATTCATACAGTGCAAAGCTATAACATCTGTTGTATCAATCTACGTACGTCACTCAGCATTCATACAGTGCAAAACTATAATATCTGTTGTATCAATCTACGTACGTAACTTGGCATTCATACAGTGCAAAGCTATAACATCTATGTATCAATCTACGTACGTCACTCAGCATTCATACAGTGCAAAGCTATAACATCTGTTGTATCAATCTACGTACGTCACTCAGCATTCATACAGTGCAAAACTATAATATCTGTTGTATCAATCTACGTACGTAACTTGGCATTCATACAGTGCAAAGCTATAACATCTGTTGTATCAATCTACGTACGTCACTTGGCATTCATACAGTGCAAAGATATAACATCTGTTGTATCAATCTACGTACGTCACTCAGCATTCATACAGTGCAAAACTATAATATCTGTTGTATCAATCTACGTACGTAACTCAGCATTCATACAGTGCAAAGCTATAACATCTGTTATATCAATCTACGTACGTCACTCAGCATTCATACAGTGCAAAACTATAATATCTGTTGTATCAATCTACGGACGTAACTCAGCATTCATACAGTGCAAAACTATAATATCTGTTGATCAATCTACGTACGTCACTCAGCAATCATACAGTGCAAAACTATATCTGTTGTATCAATCTACGTACGTCACTCAGCAATCATACAGTGCAAAACTATAATATCTATTGTATCAATCTACGTACGTCACTCAGCATTCATACAGTGCAAAGCTATAATATCTGTTGTATCAATCTACGTACGTAACTCAGCATTCATACAGTGCAAAGCTATAATAACTGTTGTATCAATCTACGTACGTAACTTGGCATTCATACAGTGCAAAGCTATAACATCTGTTGTATCAATCTACGTACGTCACTCAGCATTCATACAGTGCAAAGCTATAACATCTGTTGTATCAATCTACGTACGTCACTCAGCATTCATACAGTGCAAAACTATAATATCTGTTGTATCAATCTACGTACGTAACTTGGCATTCATACAGTGCAAAGCTATAACATCTGTTGTATCAATCTACGTACGTCACTTGGCATTCATACAGTGCAAAGCTATAACATCTGTTGTATCAATCTACGTACGTCACTCAGCATTCATACAGTGCAAAACTATAATATCTGTTGTATCAATCTACGTACGTAACTCAGCATTCATACAGTGCAAAGCTATAACATCTGTTGTATCAATCTACGTACGTCACTCAGCATTCATACAGTGCAAAACTATAATATCTGTTGTATCAATCTACGTACGTCACTCAGCATTCATACAGTGCAAAACTATAATATCTGTTGTATCAATCTACGGACGTAACTCAGCATTCATACAGTGCAAAACTATAATATCTGTTGATCAATCTACGTACGTCACTCAGCAATCATACAGTGCAAAACTATATCTGTTGTATCAATCTACGTACGTCACTGAGCAATCATAAAGTGCAAAACTATAATATCTATTGTATCAATCTACGTACGTCACTCAGCATTCATACAGTGCAAAGCTATAATATCTGTTGTATTCATCTACGTACGTAACTCAGCATTCATACAGTGCAAAGCTATAATAACTGTTGTATCAATCTACGTACGTAACTCAGCATTCATACAGTGCAAAGCTATAATCTATGTTGTATCAATCCACGTACGTCACTCAGCAATCATACAGTGCAAAACTATAATATCTGTTGTATCAATCTACGTACGTAACTCAGCATTCATACAGTGCAAAGCTATAATATCTGTTGTATCAATCTACGTACGTAACTCAGCATTCATACAGTGCAAAGCTATAATAACTGTTGTATCAATCTACGTACGTAACTTGGCATTCATACAGTGCAAAGCTATAACATCTGTTGTATCAATCTACGTACGTCACTCAGCATTCATACAGTGCAAAGCTATAACATCTGTTGTATCAATCTACGTACGTCACTCAGCATTCATACAGTGCAAAACTATAATATCTGTTGTATCAATCTACGTACGTAACTTGGCATTCATACAGTGCAAAGCTATAACATCTGTTGTATCAATCTACGTACGTCACTTGGCATTCATACAGTGCAAAGCTATAACATCTGTTGTATCAATCTACGTACGTCACTCAGCATTCATACAGTGCAAAACTATAATATCTGTTGTATCAATCTACGTACGTAACTCAGCATTCATACAGTGCAAAGCTATAACATCTGTTGTATCAATCTACGTACGTCACTCAGCATTCATACAGTGCAAAACTATAATATCTGTTGTATCAATCTACGTACGTCACTCAGCATTCATACAGTGCAAAACTATAATATCTGTTGTATCAATCTACGGACGTAACTCAGCATTCATACAGTGCAAAACTATAATATCTGTTGATCAATCTACGTACGTCACTCAGCAATCATACAGTGCAAAACTATATCTGTTGTATCAATCTACGTACGTCACTGAGCAATCATAAAGTGCAAAACTATAATATCTATTGTATCAATCTACGTACGTCACTCAGCATTCATACAGTGCAAAGCTATAATATCTGTTGTATTCATCTACGTACGTAACTCAGCATTCATACAGTGCAAAGCTATAATAACTGTTGTATCAATCTACGTACGTAACTCAGCATTCATACAGTGCAAAGCTATAATCTATGTTGTATCAATCCACGTACGTCACTCAGCAATCATACAGTGCAAAACTATAATATCTGTTGTATAAATCTACGTACGTCACTCAGCATTCATTCAGTGCAAAGCTGTAATAACTGTTGTATCAATCTACGTACGTAACTCAGCATTCATACAGTGCAAAGCTATAATATCTGTTGATCAATCTACGTACGTCACTCAGCAATCATACAGTGCAAAACTATAATATCTGTTGTATTAATCTACGTACGTCACTTGGCATTGATACAGTGCAAAGCTTTAATATATGTTGTATCAATCTACGTACGTCACTCAGCATTTATATAGTGCAAAGCTATAATAACTGTTGTATCAATCTACGTACGTCACTCATCATTTATATAGTGCAAAGCTATAATAACTGTTGTATCAATCTACGTACGTCACTTGGCATTCATACAGTGCAAAACTATAATATCTGTTGTATCAATCTACGTACGTCACTTATCATTTATATAGTGCAAAGCTATAATAACTGTTGTATCAATCTACGTACGTCACTTGGCATTCATACAGTGCAAAACTATAATATCTGTTGTATCAATCTACGTACGTCACTTATCATTTATATAGTGCAAAGCTATAATAACTGTTGTATCAATCTACGTACGTCACTCATCATTTATATAGTGCAAAGCTATAATATCTGTTGTATCAATTTTTAACGCATGGTTAGCAAAAGAAATACATATATTAAAAGTATATAATTGTATAAAATTTTATAGAATACTCTTTTTTATACACACCCTTAATAGATTCTTAGGTATGTATAAAAAAATGTAATCCATTACAGACGAATTATACAGTCCAATATATTACGCTTAAATGATTTTGAATATTATTTCAGAACCCTGAACATGTTGTAATTGATAAATATCATTTCAAATTCTATAGACAACTTATAACAAAGGTTATGAACATAAATACACCAAATGAGTTTTAAGAACAAGCTCAAGGTGCTTAGTTTCAATTATGAGCACATGATGTGTTATTCTCTAATAAAATGTACATATTTATGTTGGGACTAATTTAAGAACACAGCGATATTTTACAGTATGACGTATTGTCTATTGTCTTTTATAGTCTCAGTTCGGTTATGTGAATTTTGTTCAGTTATGTGAATATGTAGGCAAAAATATAAAACTAAATACTGATATATTACATACATAAAATATTGAATATCAATAAGTTATAGTGATGGGTATTGTCTATTGCCTTTTATAGTCTCAGTTCGGTTATGTGAATTTTGTTCAGTTATGTGAATATGTAGGCAAAAATGTAAAACTAAATACTGATATATTACATACATAAAATATTGAATATCAATAAGTTATAGTGATGGGTATTGTCTATTGCCTTTTATAGTCTCAGTTCGGTTATGTGAATTTTGTTCAGTTATGTGAATATGTAGGCAAAAATGTAAAACTAAATACTGATATATTACATACATAAAATATTAAATATCAATAAGGTATAGTGATGGGTATTGTCTTTTATAGTCTCAGTTCGGTTATGTGAATTTTGTTCAGTTATGTGAATATGTAGGCAAAAATCTAAAACTAAATACTGATATAGTACATACATAAAATATTGAATATCAATAAGGTATAGTGATGGGTATTGTCTATTGTCTGTTATAGTCTCAAGTCGGTTATGTGAATTTTGTTCAGTTATGTGAATATGTAGGCAAAAATGTAAAACTAAATACTGATATATTACATACATAAAATATTGAATATCAATAAGGTATAGTGATAGGTATTGTCTTTTATAGTCTCAGTTCGGTTATGTGAATTTTGTTCAGTTATGTGAATATGTAGGCAAAAATCTAAAACTAAATACTGATATAGTACATACATAAAATACTAAATATCAATAAGGTATAGTGATGGGTATTGTCTATTGTCTTTTATAGTCTCAAGTCGGTTATGTAAATTTTGTTCAGTTATGTGAATATGTAGGCAAAAACGTAAAACTAAATACTGATATATTACATACATGAAATATTGAATAACAATAAGGTATAGTGATGGGTATTGTCTTTTACAGTCTCAGTTCGGTTATGTGAATTTTGTTCAGTTATGTGAATATGTAAGCAAAAATGTAAAACTAAATACTGATATATTACATACATAAAATATTGAATATCAATAAGGTATAGTGATGGGTATTGTCTATTGTCTTTTATAGTCTCAGTTCGGTTATGTGAATTTTGTTCAGTTATGTGAATATGTAGGCAAAATTGTAAAACTAAATACTGATATATTACATACATAAAATATTAAATATCAATAAGGTATAGTGATGGGTATTGCCTTTTATAGTCTCAGTTCGGTTATGTAACTTTTGTTCAGTTATGTGAATATGTAGGCAAAAACGTAAAACTAAATACTGATATATTACATACATAAAATATTGAATATCAATAAGGTATAGTGGTAGGTATTGTCTTTTATATTCTCAGTTCGGTTATGTGAATTTTGTTCAGTTATGTAAATATGTAGGAAAAAACGTAAAACTAAATACTGATATATTACATACATAAAATATTAAATATCAGTAAGGTATAGTGATGGGTATTGTCTTTTATATTCTCAGTTCGGTTATGTGAATTTTGTTCAGTCATGTGAATATGTAGGCAAAAATGTAAAACTAAATACTGATATAGTACATACATAAAATATTAAATATCAATAAGGTATAGTAATGGGTATTGTCTTTTATATTCTCAGTTCGGTTATGTGAATTTTGTTCAGTCATGTGAATATGTAGGCAAAAATATAAAACTAAATACTGATATAGTACATACATGAAATATTGAATATCAATAAGGTATAGTGATGGGTATTGTCTTTTACTGTCTTAGTTCGGTTATGTAAATTTTGTTCAGTTATGTGAATATGTAGGCAAAAACGTAAAACTAAATACTGATGAATTACATACATAAAATATTGAATATCAATAAGGTATAGTGATGGGTATTGTCTTTTATATTTTCAGTTCGGTTATGTGAATTTTGTTCAGTTATGTGAATATGTAGGCAAAAGCGTAAAACTAAATACTGATATATTACATACATAAAATAATAAATATCAATAAGGTATAGTGATGGGTATTGTCTATTGTCTTTTATAGTCTCAAGTCGGTTATGTGAATTTTGTTCAGTTATGTGAATATGTAGGCAAAAACGTAAAACTAAATACTGATATATTACATACATAAAATATTAAATATCAATTAGGTATAGTGATGGGTATTGTCATTTATATTCTCAGTTCGGTTATGTGAATTTTGTTCAGTTATGTGAATATGTAGGCAAAAACGTAAAACTAAATACTGATATATTACATACATAAAATATTTAATATCAATTAGGTATAGTGATGGGTATTGTCATTTATATTAACAGTTCGGTTATGTGAATTTTGTTCAGTTATGTGAATATGTAGGCAAAAACGTAAAACTAAATACTGATATACGAGTATTACATACATAAAATATTGAATATCAATTAGGTATAGTGATGGGTATTGTCATTTATATTCTCAGTTCGTTTATGTGAATTTTGTTCAGTTATGTGAATATGTAGGCAAAAACGTAAAACTAAATACTGATATATTACATACATAAAATATTAAATATCAATTAGTTATAGTGATGGGTATTGTCATTTATATTCTCAGTTCGGTTATGTGAATTTTGTTCAGTTATGTGAATATGTAGGCAAAAACGTAAAAATTATTCTGATATATTACGTACATAAGAATATTGAATACCAGTAAGGTATAGTGATGGGTATTGTCTTTTATAGTCTCAAGTCGGTTATGTGAATTTTGTTCAGTTATGTGAATATGTAGGCAAAAACGTAAAACTAAATACTGATATATTACATACATAAACAATTGAATATCAATTAGGTATAGTGATGGGTATTGTCATTTATATTCTCAGTTCGGTTATGTGAATTTTGTTCAGTTATGTGAATATGTAGGCAAAAACGTAAAACTTAATACTGATATATTACATACATAAAATATTGAATATCAATTAGGTATAGTGATGGGTATTGTCATTTATATTCTCAGTTCGGTTATGTGAATTTTGTTCAGTTATGTGAATATGTAGGCAAAAACGTAAAACTAAATACTGATATATTACATACATAAAATATTGAATATCAATTAGGTATAGTGATGGGTATTGTCATTTATATTCTCAGTTCGGTTATGTGAATTTTGTTCAGTTATGTGAATATGTAGGCAAAAACTTAAAACTAAATACTGATATATTACATACATAAAATATTGAATATGAATAAGGTATAGTGATGGGTATTGTATTTTACAGTCTCATTTCGGTTATGTGAATTTTGTTCAGTTATGTGAATATGTAGGCAAAAATGTAAAACTAAATACTCATATATTACATACATAAAATATTGAATATCAATAAGGTATAGTGATGGGTATTGTCTTTTACAGTCTCAGTTCGGTTATGTGAATTTTGTTCAGTTATGTGAATATGAAGGCAAAAACGTAAAAATTATTCTGTTATATTACGTTCTTAAGAATATTGAATACCAGTAAGGTATAGTGATGGCTACTAGTTGTGGCTATTGAATACTTGCTATGTTACAACTGTAGCTAACTAATATCCTTCTTATAACTTATTGTTTACAGACTTATACAGTAGAGTATTTTGGGAAATAACTTTTAGGAAAGTAGTACTTTTTAACTGACATTTTGCTTTCAGAAAAATATAAATATGCTATAAAAATACGCTTATATATATATATATATATATTTATTTATTTATTTATATATTTTACTCAGGAAATGTAAAAATCAGTTAGTGATTTATAGTCCATTCCCTACACACACCTCTCATATAGCATTTCTGCATCAGTTTATCAATCAAACATTCGTTCTACGCGCCCTTGCCGTAACGTACATCATAAGTAATCGACCTTCGTTCACGACTAGATTTACACCGAATGTTGAATGTATGGGGGCATTAGATTCGTATATCACACTCGCTTGTGTATGATTTGTGGGCATACACACTGTATATTGTCTAAACAAATCAAATGTGTTGTTTAGACAATGTCCAGGAACATTTTATCAGCAATAAAACTACAAATTGCTTTGTTTGAATAAAAATATGAACTACAATCATTTCTAGTTATAACAAAATTTTATTTTTGTTATAACTAGAAACATAACATAATTTTTTCGGACGAAATAAGTCCCTTATTAACGATCCGTCAATCCCTGTAGTTGGGATGAACCTCCTCGTATGGAATGGACACTGTTAAATCGGTTACGAATTGGCATGGCAGATGTTTACTAGCATAAGTATAAATGGGGATTAACACCAGATCAGTCTTGTGATTGTGGGAGTCTATGAAAACAATGGATCACACAGTTACAGAGCACCCCCTGCACTCTGTAATATATATATATATATATATATATATATATATGTTTATTTATTACGGAGTGATAAAAATATAACACTTTATATGTTTATCAATGTAACATGACTTTTTCTGCTTCTTCCTAATATATATTACAGTTTTTCCATTTTTTAGCGACTAAATAAGAGGTGGCTGACAAAATCATGTGTTTTAGGCCTATACATATATAGTGAATTTAACATCAATATTTATTTATATATAGCATCTTATTTAGGAACAGGGAGCTACAACTGTTCATATAGGAATATATGAAGTATGTAGGATGGTTTCAGTCTTATGTACCTACGTTACAAAGGGGGCTCTCTCATAATTCTTTGCTTGACCTATCAATTATTAATTTGATTTTATTATTTTTTTAATATTTTTATATTTTATTAATCAATAATTTATATTTGATTGATTATTAAAATATTAATTTTATTAGTGAAAACAAAAGTAACCCTCGTTAAAACAACCTATGAATAGCTCCGTAGGAACTAACCTCCAAGCAACCGAACCGAGAAATTTAGGATCAATACTCCAAATGTTCAGGCCTAATGAGCAAGGTATTTACAATAACAGAAAAATATTACTAAATTTATCAAATAAAAACATATAGAATTGCATTTAGGAGGTCAGATACTATTTGTATATCGGTAAATATTTATTTATTCCTATTATATTCTATCTATGTTTATTGAATACAAAAATTTATTGATATATTTGATATTACATTTACGTTTAACATAAAATTTCCATCCATTTCCCTTGAAAACCAATTTTATATCCAAAATTATATCTAATCGATTTGCTATATTTAATTTATTATTTTAGAAATTCAATGAGTCATTTGGAAATATCGTATTACCAAACAAGGTTTCTTAGCTTAAAATATGTATTTTATATATACTTATATATTTTGGAGAAGTGACAGAGTGGACACTTATATAGCAGAGCAAACTATTTTTAATTAACATGAAAAAGAATATGATGAAAGCATCCATTTTATTATATGTTGCTCTTAAAAATTTTAAATTGCTTGTTTTGCAGGAATTATTCATAGTTGAGATAGATTTTTGTTATTCAAACGTATTATACGTAGGAGTGGCCGTAGATAAGGGGCTAATGCGTTGGCTTGCCAAGCAGTTTGGTCTGGGTTCGATTCCCAATGTGACCATTAATATATTTTGCCCTACCGCTTCCGTGGTTCGGAAGTCACGTAAAGCCGTTGGTCACCAGGTTAAGTGTTAGAGAGGGCTTCTCAGCACTAACTTAACCTGGTAAAATCAAACGATCTTCAACTTATAACTTTTTATTAATAACTGACATTATTATTTAGAACTTTTGTATAAATTAATTGTAAAATGATGCTTAATCGTAGGTTAGAACTTTGAAAATTCTTCGTAACGTTTTCTTATTCTAGTACTTTTTGAAGGATTGTACTGTCATGTCATTGGAATGTAATTGTTATATTTACATCAATATCAATGTATTCTTATCGTAACTTTTAAGAAAATAATTTTTATTTTTTAGTGTTAAATGTTTTAAATGTATAACACTTTAATGCTGCATTTCACATAACAGTCTGGTGAAAACAAATTTCATTTGTTACCAGTGATGAATCGACATCATGGCTTTGTTGGTTGCATTGGACTGGTGATTTATCTATTTAGAAGTGGGTTCTCATTTTGGTGACGAATGGTTCGTTCGTTCTGCCATCTGTGAGACGAGTTAGATTGTTTTTCTCAAAATATTTTCATTTTTCATTATTAAAATAATAACTGTAATTTCATAGCAGTCATATACACGATTTTTTTTATTTATGTACAGCTATAATAATTACTTCAAGCAAGTTAAACAAATATCTTAATTTATAATAGAGTTATTTACACTCTATAATTCATCTTCTTATTACATTAAATATAATTGGTAAAATTAACACTGAGGGAAAAGTTACTATTATAGAATGCATAATGCACTTAAGTTTAGTAATGTTCAACAAAATATCTTTTTGCTTACTTGTTATACAAACGATTAGGGACCGAACCAACCAAAATTGCGCTCTCCTTTTACACAAGGGTGAGTAGCTTATGAATGACGTTCGTGGGTGTGAATTTTGAGTGGTCATTTTAGTAATGTTCAACAAAATAGCTTTTTGCTTCCTTGTTATACAGACGATTAGGGACCGAACCAACCCAACTTGCGCTCTCCCGTTACACGAGGGTGAGTAGCTCATGAATGACGTTCGTGGGTAAGTAAGAACTTTGAGTGGTCATTTTAGTAATGTTCAACAAAATAGCTTTTTGCTTACTTGTTATACAGACGATTAGGGACCGAACCAAATCCAACTTGCGCTCTCCCGTTACACGAGGGTGAGTAGCTTATGAATGACGTTCGAGGAAGGGAACTTTGACTGGTAAATTTAGTACGTATTTCATGATGGAATTGATAACTTGTATGATTGTATACTATTACCATTACCTCTGTACATTTATGGATAGGCAAATGGTTCAGGACTCCATTGGATGATCTTTATGTGCAGGCAATATATGAGTTAATCCTGTATATTGCCACTCGAACTCAATAAGAGGTAGTTATTATAATTAATAATGGTGTAAAGTAAACTTAAAGAGTCAAAATATGAAAAATATGATTATTTTTTAAGTCATTGAAGTATGAATAAAATATTGAACCTGAAACTAAACTAAATATTGGATATTTATTTATGTATATATAAATAATAAATGATAAATGTTCCACTATGGACACATACTTACATTGGAGTCATTCTAGGTACCTGAGGCAATGAGAAATAAATCAGTATTTCTCATTTTGCTCAGGTAAAAATAATTGTGTAATACATATTTATTGTTTCATACTTAGTAGACAGTCGGAATGACTAATTGTCAATGTCAAGTCGTTTTTGTGCCCCATAAGTGATGGCATTGATTAAGCAATTAGATACCTAAAGGTATTGAATGTAAAGGAACAAAAACGATGCATACATTTTGGTGTTTGATGTATCCTGAAATAAAAGAAAAGTCCCTACAAGGTAACGATCCTGGACTATTGCATAAGACTTTAATATAAAATAATCCATTGGATTGTTTTGAAGTTTTACAATTTATTCTGTGTAGTGATGATTTGGACGTGAAACTAAAAAAAAAAAAAAAAAAAAAAAAAAAAAAAAAAAAAAAAAGGAAAAACTGCAAGTTTGGAAATTATTTTATGAATATGTGTAATATCTATGTATTTCGGTCGGTCTTCAAATAAAGTTTTCTTGTTTAGTTAAATAAAACTACGCTGTGACTTGTGTACTTTCAGCACTAACTTTCTCAGGTGTTGGTACATATTTAAGTTAAACATTTTATTTTTTTGTAGTTTTATATATTTTACAAGGTTACTTTTCACTATTTAAAAATAATTTGCATAACAGTTTTTTTAAGCTAGACTTTAGTTTGTTATATTTGTTTTACAAGCTACGAGGGAAGATGGAAAAACGTACAATAATTGGCAATTTGCAGGCAGTTGAACAAAGCGTTCTGTGAATTATTTTGTTTGTATAAAGCTAGTTGCAAGAATTTTAGTTTTTTCTTAAATTTGTTTCGGTATATCTACTTGATGGATTTGCTTTGAATTGTGTTGCTGGAGTTATTTTTTTTTATTTTTTATTTTTTTGTATGCGATTATAATGTAAACATTTTTGTCAGTAAATACAGAATTTTTATAGGGAATTACATTAACTCTCTCCATTTGCCTCTTGAATGATTCTTCAGCATCAATGACGTTACCTGTAATAGTAATGAATGCTTGATAGATCATGTAATTCGATCATGTTTTGATCATTGATGTATTAAAGAGGTTTCTATTGGGTTGCTACGAGTATTGTATTTGAATGTTTTGGTACTGATATAATATATCAATAGTACATTAACTAAACATGTAAATATAGAAGTACGATTGACAGTAACATTGCTCTATCATTTGGATTATTGTCATTATTATTATTATTTATTTATCTGGTAAAGTCTCCTTTAGTAATCTTCCGAAGCTGTGTATAACTTCCTATTTATAACTTCTAAATAGCCACAGCAAAAATAAGCAATTATGACTAAATGAACATTATACAGTATCACTAAATTTAAAGGTTTTATTAATAAAAATAATGGATAATAATGATAAATACGGTATAGTAATAAAAATTAAACATTTATAGGCCCTACTTATTTAATGACAAAGATTTATTTTTAAATACAAAAGATTTTTTAAAATAGTTAATTATATGGTTAACTTTGTCTATTCAACCATGTGATATTATAACAATAAAAACGAACCAAGAAAAAAATGATTACCCTGCAGTTGAAATCTTATTTTATATAAAATACGATAATTATTCCAAATTAATTGGACTTTGTAAGTTAAATAATTTTTTTCAATAAATCATTTAGTTCAGTACACTTGATATACAACGGGATGTTTTACATAATTTGTTTACTAATATTCTAGTTTTTTCGTGTGTGAGGTCAACTATCATTAACTAGATGAGACATGCATCGAAGAATAATGATTACTATGACTGCCACAACATTGAAAATTTACAATATATTGTTACCATCTCACTTCACTGGTTGGAAGATTCACCTCTTGACGCCCTTAAGTTATAGCCCAGTTCGTTAAAGCAGAAGAATCAATAGAATTTATGTCATATTAGTCCTAGATATTATATTTTAGGTTTAATAATAATTTATCCAACTTCCTTATACGTACAGCTACATATCTAAAAAGCTCTAAATTAATATAGGTTTCTACTATACCAGCATCCACCACTGTACTTGTATAGGTGGGTGGGTGGGTCACTACCACTGCAAGTGTATGAGAAGGTGGGTGAGTCACTACCACTGCACGTGTATGGGTGGACATGGGATACCAATTTGATCACATGAGGCTAACCCAAGGTGATTATGATTGGTCCGTAGCGTAGTTGGTTCAATTCCAGCTTCATGTGCTAAAGGTTCTCAGTACGATCCCAATCAGAATTGTAATACATTTTGAGAAGGATCAGCTGATAACCACCGGCTGTTCATTTGTCATTGGGCTATTAATTAATGACACTTTCTAAGGAATAGTCGGCCTTAGTTTGTAACAATGACTACATTCGCTCATCTACACTCATCACTCTCATTCGAAATCCATATTCGCCCATATCTTGACTATCGGCGTCTTATGAATAAATAAAAATAAAATAAAATAAGAAGTATCCGGGAAGGTCATTGGCTAAATATTTTGACCAATGGCTACTCAATTTACTAAGACTTACTACCCAACTTCATCAAGGTAAGCTGTGCTAATTGTTCAAGGGTCAGAGCTTTCCAAGTAGGTCAGTGATTACCCAAAGCTATCACGAGTGGGAACGTTACGTTGTATTGCTCATAACTAAATAACAATTATCATTTTCATTAGTTAGTTTTAACTGTAAATATTTTCCTAATTGTAAATAGTAAATGTAAGAGTATTAATATGTTTGCAAGTAATATTTAACTTCTATAAAATATGCAATATCCTCTGGCGTTCTCGTAAGTATATCTCACCAGTTAGCTGGGTATCGTTTTAATACGAGTATTTTACCAAATTATGTTTACGGGTGTTTGATCAAACTATACTTTGAAGAATTAAAAAAAAACTGTTAGTGCTCTCATATGTTATGAGTTGAGGTGAGAACTAAATAAAAATCTGTGAAGATATAACTACTTAAAATTGCTAATTTTGTCTTTACATGTACATAGCTCATCAAAAAAATATGCCATACAGTTTATTGAAATATTAAGAATGTAGTGGAAAATAGGTATTAACCAACCTAGTACAGTAATATTTTATTAGCGTAACAAATTATTTGTTTATTAATTACATATTTTTAAGTTTGTAGATTGTCAAAAGTTACATTGTACTGTCAGCAACCTCACTACTAACAGTTTTAGAACTATGTAGTTGCTGCGGAAACGCCCAGCGTTACCCAGAGCGAGATCCCATTCACAAATGGTATTTCAGCGATTTGCCAGTCGTGTTCAGCCAGAAAATGACAAAGGTAAGACGATCGTAAGACCTGTTTAAACCCTGCTGTTTTGGCAGTGGTCTGGTGAATCCTTATAATGTAGATTGTTAGATTCATGTCTATTAGTGTCCGGCATAGCATTTTGGAGGATTCTAAAAGATAAAACTTAAGTATTTCGTATTTCTTTACATAGGAGCCCCAAAAGGATTACATTTGGGTAAGAGAACAACTATAATCCTTGCCAAAATGTATAGAAGGTAGTAGAAGGGGCCCCCCTTGAGGCCAGCTCTCTGATTGGTCCAATTTTTGATGACGTCATCCAAGATGGCGGCGCCCATGTTTCCCGCCAAATTTCCTAACCTCACTTTTCCTAACCTAACATTTCCCTCAAATATCCTATTTTGTTCTATATAAAATACACTATTAGCCTTGTTACACTATATAAAATGCATTATTTTCTCTTATACTCTATAGTAAATCTATACTCTATGGGACCATGACCTTGACGACATGCACAAAACATATTATGTAAAGCATGCAAAGATACTCACCCTGTATGGTCGGTAGAATGTTAGTACAAAGCCTCTGAAGGAACGTCAACCTCCTCTACCAGCTCAGAGGTCACTCTTTTGATTTTTAAGGGTAAACAAAGAGGCTCCCACAGGTCTAGACCATATACCCCTGTGGTACGGAGAAATAAACCCTTGTAATAAGCCCCAACCATCGCTCATTACGTTGGTAGCCATCCTGCCACCTTTCCATAGAGATTTACTCTAGGTGTTTATAATAAATCTCGTAGACCATGTAACTTGCGAACAAAATACACGGTATGAAGATCAATGGGATGCAGCGTCTTTTCCTTTTTTCTTCTTGCATTAAAACTGCTTTGCAGTATCTGCAGTCGTGTACTCGATCTTCTGGTGTTTTGAAACACTTAAACATCTTGCAGCAATGCTTCATCTTTCTGAAACAATAACACAGCAGACGTGGATCCAACTTCTTTGATCAGTACCAAGTTGTCCGGTATTGATTCTCCCTCATGCAAAGTGTCGACGTATCTTCTAGGTAGAAACACCTTGATGTCCTCCTCCAAATGCGGATCAAACAGTATCGCAACGAGAGTCTCACCATATTTCGTATTTATGCGTGTAATACTTTTGACTGGATACTGAATGTTGGATGACAAATCTCCAACCTTGACAGTAATATAATTCATCGGAGTAGCGGCGTTGAATCGTTCGACAAAAGATGCCATGATAGACTGATAAGAAAAGTGGAAATACGAGTACTTTTATACTCTCAGTTGACCTTGAGAGTCACGGGGGAGTATTGTGCCTCCTACCCCGAAGGCCTATGCACTCCGTTTGTCCTTACTTTCCCAGACAAGACTATGACCCAAGTTTCTACACCACCCAAGAGGTATAGGGTCATTGCACTCTGTGCATTGGCGCGTTTTTTATTATAGTGAGTTTCCCCAGTAGGCCTAGTCTCACTAGCCGTGAGAACGGCTGTTTATTGTAACTTGCCCCAACCATCGCAAGCTACGGTGGTAGCCACTCCATAACAAAATTGCTACCTCCCAGTATTATTTTTGTGTGTTTTTTTTATACTTTTTTTGGATCCTCTATAAGTCTAGCCGCCACTTTACTTGGAGAAGCCTTTCAATGTGACGTACAGACTTACAAAGGGGTTTTATTTTTCTTGTTACTAAAATATCCCTTACTCACACCCTGGACTTACGGAGTTTAGCCCTGCCATAGAGTGTTACACACATCCAAACTGTACGAGGGCCCGGGCTGCGACTTGAGGTCTTACGGGTTTTAATCCACCCTCAAGCTGCAGGACTGTCTCAGGTCTTACGCGTTTTAAAGCTACCTTAGAGAACAGTCGGACATTTTTTTATTAAATTTGGGCCGTCCCCACCTTGACAGTTCATGTCCTGGACTTATGGAGTTTAGGCCAGCCATAGGACGCAAATTCACACAGAGCTATGGATACGATAGTAACAATTTTTATCCAACTTTTTGTAGTAAAACTGAGCACTTACCAAGGCGCACTTGCCATCACTAGCATGTTGCGGTATACAACAAGGTAAAAACGTATACATGTCGGGAACTGTCCAAGACTCGTCGAGTTCCTGAACATTCCCGTGAAATTTGGAAAGAAATAACTTTTTCTCCAACCCTTTGGTATAGACTATATCAAAAGGTTTTAGTAAGCTACGAACTAGTTTGAATTTAAAAGGTACACATCCCTCCTCCCAAAGTATTTTGTGAAAATTACGCTCACACCAATTGTTAGCTTTCCGAGCAGCACTATTCAACTTACTTTCAGGATAAGGAGACTTGAAAACTATATTTACATTTACAAAAGGACCCACAACGACAAATTCTTTAACGATAAATCTATTCCGATTGTCTTTGAACCCATGAAACTCCACCACAGCCGGTGTCGACATGACTACTGTGGGTTTTGTCTTGACGGCTCCATCCTTTCAACTGAATAAATTAATTTAGTTTGATTATTATATATTATCCCCCCTCCCCTTTTATTACATAACCGTTCTTACTGTACTTGTTAAAAGATTGTACATTAAATGTGCATCGTGAATTATTAAACAGTAAGCTGTAGTCTTGTCCTGTACATTATTTTTAAATTCAAATTCGATGCGTACATCGATAGGTCCAGACTTGATTGAATCATTCTGCTTGGAGCAGTCAATTACAAAGATTGGACATTTCGATTTAAAAGTATCCAAGTCCATGATGGGTGAATTGGAAACACCGTAGTATGAAGACTGAAATTTGGCGTACATTTCATAGAATAAACTCCAATCACCTCGGATATTGTCGTAGGGATAGTAACTTGAATTGAGGTATAACTTGATATCCATTAAATCACAATGGTCAAAACCTGACATGTTCTTTTTTATGTTATTTTTCCTATCAGTTTGAAACGCTAGTATCACATAGCGGGGTTTCTCTATCTGCGATGACGTTTTTACAGTCCAATTATGTCTCTTTGTTTGTGGGAGCGTGGGATATTCGTGACACTCCCACGACCTAAAGGGAAGATGAATCGGTGTGTCTTTATCGACGAGTCTTAAAAGTTTTTCTTTGTAACTATCGGAAACAGTCAAGTGTGGCACACGCCAGTACAAGTCGGTTATTTCCAGAGTGTGTGATAGCGCATCCTCTGATAACATCACATCCGTGTTGTTGGCTGACCGCAGCAGAATCAATTCTTGTTTTATATTTACAATAATTTTCCTGTAATCTTCCATGAAACCAAAGAGTAATTTTAATGGAACGGCAAAAGTAAACTCAGTTGTATTTTTTGATGACTCTGGACCGAACCAACAAGCATTTTCCAATGCATTTGTTTCATTCTGTCTAAGTGACAGTAAACTTTTAATAGTTGATACAACACCCAAGTTTTTAGTACGGTCCACTGTTATACCAGAAATTTCGTATCTAATATCTTCAAACAAGTACGCCATAGCGTTATTAATCAGAGACACGTCTGCGACTACACCGCCAACCTTTTTGGCTGTAATTTTACCAGAAATATGCAGAGAACTTTCAAACGGGGCAGCAATAATGTCCTGTTGACTGACGGCGATACGTATTTCATCATTGTTTTTGAAAGTTGAAGAGGCGTACGGTTTGTGTGTGTGATACTCACAGCTTGTAATAACATCGCTGTATTCGACTTCTCCCTCAATTTCCAACATTTTTTACTTTTATTTTAAATCCTAAGGATCTTAAAAGCTTTCTATTGCTCGATGTTAACACCTGGAGTGTTTTAGGTCTAATGACCTGTTTTGGCACAGTTGTTTCCCTAAATACTAATCCCATTGCTTCGTCTTAAGTGTAAGCGTAACGAAATTGTTTCGTTTCTAAAGTTTATCAACTTCCCTTGTTGATCTCTCAACTCACAAGTAATGTAATTCAAAGCTTGCACACTCACAGGTAAATATATCACGTTATGAGGTGTTTCAATTATTTTGTAGCCAGGTGGAACTGACGGATAAAATTCGTGTATTATATGGCTTTCCTGACCGTTCTGATACGAGCCTCTTGTCACGTTACATGTAACTCGAACGACATTTACTGAGTTAATGTTAACTTCATTCTCAGACATGTGAGTTTTATTGGCTTCGTATACAGTTTTATTAAAACCGAGCAAGGTAGCCAGGCTGTTTCCTGTTTCAAAGTGAATGGGCTCGCTACAATTAATTTCGACTTTCAAAGTACTATTGTTTGGTTTTAAACTGAATTTTACACCAGTTTTTTATGTTATTGTTAATGTAATTCTCTAAATCGCTAATCTCGTAGGAGCCAGTTGGAATTTTCATTACAGTGTCCCCGTAGTGGAATGTGTCGTTCACATTTTCTTCTACATTCGGTATTGAGTTGTACGTTGTGAGATCGATCAAACCAATTTCCCAATCACCTGTCGATAAATCGATCGAAGGAAATATGTCACAACTTAACGTTGAACTCTGTCCACTAAGGCAAAACATTATCAACGAGAAACTCTAAACACAAGTGCCCGCAAAGTACTGAGTCAAAATCCTGTTGTCTTTCATTGTTATACTTTATATTAACACTGGGACCCCAATACATAATCAATTCCATAGGAGGACGCAAGTTACCAAAACTGTCATAGTACAAAACCTCGTTACCTAGCTTTTTATAACAAACCCAATGTGTTCCTTCCCCCTGTATACTGTCCAAATTAATAATTGCGCTTTCGTTCAATCTAGGTTTATTCGGAAGTGTGTCCCTCATGTAAACACCTCGAAAGTGTGGAATGTTTAATTTTTTAGCGTAGGTAACAAGTTCGTGGTTTGATAGGGCATGTCTGGGAACGTAGACTAATTTGAAGTTTTTTTTTCTTCTTACAAGTGCATTTCTTTTTGTTTTTAGGTGCATTCTTAACACCTCGACCTACCCAGGGTCTTAGATACAACCCCTCACCCTTCTTTCTCTTATGAGAACCACCCAACTTTGCTTTCGCCTTCATGGCTGTTGTAACTACCCAAGCTGCGGCTTTCTCACCCACAGACGAATCTGATGCCTTAAACCTTTGCCAAGCTCGTTCGGCCAAGTCTCTGTCAGCTTGCGCTCTCCGCGCTGTGTCTGAATACTGTGAGTAGGCTATGTCGTGGGCTTTGCAGGCTTCGTCCAGACCGTTTATTCCCTGATCACCACGAGCTAATCTCTTCTTTAACTTGGTGCCACCTCCACAGTACCTGTAACCTGGCAGGTGAAGTTCCACTGGCAGTAGATCAATACCCCTGTTTAAGGCTGTTCCAGCTAAACTTCCAATTCCTTCGAGTGCACTAGATACAAGTCCTCTTCCACGACGTGACGATTTCTTCTTCATTATATGTGTCTCTTACGAAGGTTAGTTGAAGAATGAAGGGACTTAGCTATATTTCACTTTATATTACCCCTCACCTTGTTCACCGAAAATTTTAGTCCAGTTTATGTAGTTATCGGCAGTCAGTGTTTCTGTACTCCGCCCTTTAGCACCATGAATATGGGAAAAAAGTACCTGACCGAATTTTCTAAGTTGTTTTTCAGATTTAGCGCTGTTTTCATAAATCCGCCCCTCCAGTGCACTAACCGTATCTTTAAGTGATGTCAGCACTGAACTTATAGTTGTTGTTTGTTGACCTAGTATTTCCAAAATATGCGATTTTGCTTCGGTTAACAATTTTAGGTTTACAGCCTCGTCCATTTCTTTCGCATCTCTAACAGATTTAATTCCCATATTATCAAAGTCCCAGTTGTCCTTGTGTTTCTTTGGACATTTTGCCACTAGATATGACTTGGTTACAGCATCTTGATTATCATGTGGGTCAGCTACAGAAACTAAACGTCGCTTTTCAAAACTCCAATAACTACTAGTTTTAACAGGAACGGCAGCATCTACGTAACGTTTGGTCGCCGCATGATTCGGACCTGTAGGGTCCTTTACTCTTGTTATAAGCCTATCTCCTACGTTGACTGTTTTTTGTTGGTACAGTACACATTGTTCACCTATAGTTTTTAAATTCACGGCATCTCCGAGCTCCTTTGGTGATGCTAAATTTTATATTCTTTTGTTACGTGCAGAATAGCTGTTTTGTAAGTTTGGCATTGTGTTAGCCTCAAAGTATGTTCTCGTAACAACATCGTTGTCTGCCACGGGCACACCGACGTTAACCATTCGTTTATTTTCAATATCATAGTTTCCTTCAGGTGTTAGTTTAAAACCTTCACCCTGTGGTCCTTTGCCACTTACATTGCCCTCTGAGGGCAAGACACGTCCAAACTTGTCTACAGACATAGTCGAACTGATGAAATCAGACTGTGTCTGTTTATATATACACATAAAAATAACTAAAATACTTTCTTAAGCACGGATCTAAATTTATAGGAAAAGAGTAGTACCGGTCATGTTTATTTTCATCCCAATGATGTAAGGTATCTCTATATTTGTTTCTTCCATTTAAATAAACTTCCCTATAATGACAATCATCAAAGTAATTGTCGAACCCCCATTCATCTTCGAACTGCCAATCACACATACATGATGTTTGCGGGACTATAATACCAATGATTCTTTCGTTTTGTTTAATAAAAGACGAAATATGGTCAGATTCTACTATTTCGGGATTCAAACTTATAAATGCATATAGTTCTGTATGGTTTTGTATGTATTCGTTATGCCAAAAGGAGTCCAAAGATAACAGTGCATGTAGTTCTGTCCAAAAGGGGTCCAAAGATAACGGTGCATGTAGTTCTGTTTCGTATAGTGGTGGTACTTGTCTTTTTAATCTGTAATATATCCCCGCTGTTGTGTTTGTCTTAGATATTGCCAACTGTAAATCGACTTTCTTTCCGATGTCATTTTCATAATCACTTTGGAAAACGTGATAGAATTTTAAACAATAACTGTGTTTACCCTCCTTTTTAAAAAAAATATGAAACCAACGAGGTTCATCACTTTCTACTTTGAAATGTACTGTTTGGAAGGTCTCGTCAATATGACCGAGGTATAAGGCTTTACCATACAGTGACGTCACATAGTCACATTGTCCAAGAGTACGGTTGATTGTATAGTTTGCCAAACAAGAAAACTGTTTAAACTTTTTATTACTGTGTGAGTGTAATTTCTCGTAAAGAAACCAAAAATACGAGTCTGTAATGAAACTAACTTGTTCAATTGGTAGGTTAAGTAAAATCTGCATTTTAACCTCAATTGGTAAAGTATCCATGTTTACTAGTTGAATCTCAACTGACTAATGATTTGTAACGGCTATTACCAGCTCCTGATATAATTTTAGCTTCTTTTAATTCTTCGATTATGTTTTGAATTTCGTTCCTATGGTTAGCATTTCCGGCCTCTGTAGAAGCTATAATAAGTTTTAGTCTATCACATAATTCGTTTGGATTGTTCCAGTAGGAAATGTCACGTGATCTAAAGTCTTTTAGCCCTTTACCGTACATTTGTTTGGGGAATAATACGGAAATTATGTTTTTATATTTTATGGACTCTGTCGGTCGGTTGATGTGATTATGAGGTAAATAACCTTTTCTATGCGCATTCGTTTTTATCATTACATCTTTATAAGCGTCCAAATCATCTTGTGTGTATACCTTTTCATCAGGTTGTCTTTTAAATAATAATTCGTAAAGGCCTTCGGTTCCTCTGTACTGTACATTGTTCAAGTGGATGTTTCCTTCGTTGTCAAATGTAAGCAGTTGATTACCCACCATTAATTTATCACCGTCTATATGTGGTCCGTATATGTTGTCCATTTTATTCTTAACACCGGCTTCGTCTTTTAAAAGTTTTAACATGTACTGTATTTTTGTGTTATGGGCGCGTTAAATGTCTCTAAAACGTACTGTGACGCCTCGTGAAACTTTGCGGGACTTTGTATCAATTGGCTAACTGAGGGTGGAGGGGGAGACGATGTTTCAAACACTTGTGTGTCTTGAATAAACGATGGTCCTTTAGGCGTTGACATATAGTCTGGCTTAAAATTATCCTGCTCGTCTACACTGAGGTCCATAGGCTCCTCCTTTGGTTCATTTTTTATATCTGCTTTGTTTCTAAGTTCAGTTAAAATTGGTTTGTACTGTTTTTCTAATGTTTGTTCGGTATACATGTTACCCAACTTGAAAGCACGATACTTGCGGCGGACAGCATCTTGCAGCTGTATAATTCTTCTCGTAAGAGTTTGATGTTTACTGTTTTGCGACATGTTACAAAGAGTTTGTTCTAGTTGTGGACCACACAGAGGCTTGTCACTAACTGTTGTTGAAAATTAAAGTAGGTCGTATTTATATTACGAGACTAGAAACTTGTCAAAGCTAACTCTGTATCTCCCTTTATCCAATTCACAGTCCTTACTAATACAGAAAAAACTGTACTTATCTTTCCAAGCTAAAGCGCACATTTCTCGAAACTTTTCAAAAGTCATGTCCGTATTTACATGATCATTGTAAACATGTTTGAGATTTGTTTCGTCCTGTTTGAATAAAATAATCAAGTTTGTATTATCTCTCACCAACTGTTTGGGTATCCTACTATAGGTTTGTCCTATATAAAAGGAATCAATGTTATTATGTCGACCCATGGTAAAGTAGTTGCGTATATTATCGTGTTTTTCACATGCAATGTCGTCAAAAATCATAATAGAATTGTTTTTAGCTTCTTTAGGTGGTATGACTTTAGTGTTTTCATCAAATACAAAGTATCCAATTTCCTCGGGTAAAACACTTTTTAAAAATTGATACTTGGGTTGATATAGGGACTTTGAGAAAATGTAAACATTTTCGAACCTTAATCCGTTTGGATCGAACAACATGTTGAAAACAACGTTCGTTTTACCACAATTACTAGGTCCAGCCACTATGCACCTTATAGTGGATGGAAATAATGGTCCGTGTTTAATGTCACTACCTGTGCGTATAGTGTACATGTCAAAGTTTTCGACAGGTAGCTTTGTGTCCTGTTCAATAACACGCATTGTTGAGTTATGAATGAAAGTGTAAGGGAAGCCTTTATTTATACCAAGTCTTTCTTGTTCACCCATGTATTGTGTTTACCGTCATATCCTGCCCATTTAACTAATACTTTGTTTCCTTTTTTTCTAAGTACTTTTTCAACCAGGTATACATCATCTGTTTTGGATTTTTGTAGCTCTTTTTCGTAGAAACTTCCTTTGATGACGTCACCAGTATGGTCTTTGAGGAGGTAGGTTGTAGGAATAGTAGTTTGGACTTTGTACACAGTAAATATCTCGTTAGTCCAGTTGGGTAGGTATCCTTTGTCAAAGACTTTTTTATACTTACTTATCCTCACCTTGTCGCCTACTTTAAAACGGACCTTTTAATCCACTTTCTTGTATTTTTGTCTATTTTTATTAATGTTTTTTCTGACTATGTTTTCGTTTCTTTTGTTCACATGACTTGGAGCCATGCCAATAGTTTTGTGTATTCTTCTGTTGTATTCTTCCAACAAAGAAGGTAGTATCTTGACCCATTGATACTTACCTTGCTCCGTGAACTTTCGCCACATTAATGCTTTGAGACTGTGGTTGAACCGCTCTACGATGGACGCCTTCTTATCACTGTAGCTCGAGTAATGGTTTATACCATAGCTATTCATCAACTTTGTGAATCCTACGTTGTAGAATTCTTTACCCGCATCTGTTTGTAAATGTTTCATTTTATTGGACTTTAATACGGGTGTTATGGCTTTAACGATTTCCTGTCCAGACTTGTCCTTGACTGGTATTGCGTAAGCGTATTTGGTAAAACAGTTGATTACTGTGAGAATGTACTTGTAGCCCTTGTTAAACTTTGAGTATGGTATCATTTCGACCAAGTCAGCTTGGAACAAGTCTTGTATTCCCTTAACTTCTACAGGTCTAGTAGGGAATTTTTTCTAACTGGAGCATGTAGCTCCCTTGCTATCTGCTCTCTTACACTCATAGTGGAAGAATGGAAGGGTTTAGGTAAAGTTTAACAATTTATTTGGATTTTTTTGGTGTATAGAGCCCCAACCTCGCTCTATACGGTGGCAGTCGACCATAAAAATAATAGAAATAAAGTTTACTGCCTCCCTGCCAATTGTAAAGCCTTACCTAACGAGCAACACACATTCGCTTTTGGATACGGGTTTTTACGCCCCAGAGCCACATTCGCTTTTGGATACGGGTTTTTACACCCCAGAGCCACATTCATACAGTTGTTCGAAAGGTACAGGCACTGTTAGTTGCAAAATTCAGCTAATTATTTCCACAAACATCTCTACCAGCAAATTGAATTAAAGGTAGGCCATTAACAAACCTACAGTTTGGAGAGTATTTTTTATGCTCATCAAATGGAACATCACTCTCTTCCCAACATCCAATATGTATACCACATGAGAAACAGCGAACTGCATCGCTATAATTTAAATAATAAAAGCCAGCTTTTACCATTACATGTGGGTTGAGGAATGGGACTGGCCAATTTAGAAAAGTGTCCAGCCTCACGTTTTCAAAGTGATACTGTGGTGGACCGTCTTTTTTAGAAAAGTAAATTTGTATCAAGTATTGTTGAATTGATTTTGGAATGTTTAATTGTTTAATTTCGAAAATGTTGTTAAAGGTTTTACAAAGTTCCACTGCAGCGAGACAGGCAAGTGAACCGATTGACGCCATTAGTGCGAGTGATAAGAAAGTAAGGAGGTAAGGGAGTGGTAGTCAGTCATGGAGAGGATGGGAAAATTTTTAAGTCTGGGACTAGCTGTCCATTTAACCAATTGTTTTTCGTTATTTACTAGTTTAAAATCAATACGTAGTAAGTCATACTGGTCGTCCTAAAATTTTGAATTTTGAAGGTGACAATTAGGTCACACGCCTGTCAAGACATGAAACTCTGATTACGTCATCCTGTGTGGTAACGGAAGCAGATGTGATAACAGATGACCTTTGAGGTCAAGTGATGTCTAATTTGTTTAATATATTATGTTTTGGGAAATTGCCACCAGTGCGCTGTGATCACGTCAGCCACATAGAGTATATGGAGTAGTGTATGGAATATTAAATTTGTTATAGTGTATATATGAGTAGAGTAGCAAGTTCCCGCGCATGCGCGCTTTGTTATGGTGTATATTGCCACAGAGTAGCAAGTCCATGCGCATGCGTCACCCACGCACAGCTGATGCCACCAGGTCCACTCCGATTGACGTTGCCGCTAGGGGCGCTGCGATCGGGTTGAGCACATAGAGTAGAGTAACAAGGTGCGCATGCGTGCCCGACCAGCAGACGACGTGTGCATCATAGGCTAAGAGCGTACGAAGGTAGCCGACGGTCGCCGGAAGTACCCGAAGGGAAAGGTCGCCATATTGGATGAGGAATTTTGGGAGGGAATTTTGAGGAGGGAAAGACGTCATATTGGACAAAAAAATGCATTTTATATAGTATAACATGGAAAAAGATGCCATATTGGACAAAAAAGTGCATTTTATATAGTATAATATGGAAAAAGACGCCATATTGGACAAAAAAAGTGCATTTTATATAGTATAACATGGAAAAAGATGCCATATTGGACAAAAAAAGTGCATTTTATATAGTATAACATGGAAAAAGATGCCATATTGGACAAAAAAAGTTCATTTTATATAGTATAACAAGAGAAAGACGCCATATTGGACAAAAAAAGTGCATTTTATATAGTATAACATGGAAAAAGACGCCATATTGGACAAAAAAGTGCATTTTATATAGTATAACATGGAAAAAGTTAGGTTAAGACTGTATTTTATATAGTGTATTTTATATAGTATAACAAGGTTAACAGTGCATTTTATATAGTATAACACGGAAAAAGTTAGGTTAACAATGAATTTTATATAGTATAACACGGAAAAAGTTAGGTTAACAATGAATTTTATATAGTATAACAAGGTTAACAGTGTATTTCATATAGTATGATGTGGGAATTTGGAGGGAAATTTGGGAATTTGAGGGAAATTTGAGGTTAGGAAAAGTGAGGTTAGGAAATTTGGCGGGAATTTGAGGTTAGGAAAAGTGAGGTTAGAAAATTTGGCGGGAAATGGGCGCCGCCATCTTGGATCCGGTTCCGGCCGCCATCTTGGATCCGGTTCCGGCCGCCATCTTGGATCCGGTCACGTGACCGCCGCCATCTTGAAAGTCCAAAGGTGAAAGTGAGTCTATTTCGCCTACCATTACACTACTGAAGGTGGTGTGATGAGGCAACCTTCTATAATAATAGACAACTAAATCACCATAACATTATATATGAGCCCTCGAAGAACCCCCTTGAATGAGGTAGGTAGGCAACCATAGGAACTGTAATTTAAACATGCGGTGCTAAATAATTAAGGGCACAATTATTGACCCACATTTATTCTAGGTTAATTCGAATGGTAGAATATACAATCCCTTCCTACGAAATACCCTTCCGGATCTGTTAATGGCCTTCCCTGCACACATTCCCTAGAGTGGTTTATATATTACGTAGCTCCATTTCACTATGCTATCAATGTCCACCAACCTCTTGATCGATAAGATCCTAACCAAAATAGTTTGCGAGAAAAGGACCAGTCAATTTACCGGCAGATTATCTGCCCAAAAAAATTTAAAAAATTCCCCCCCTTTTTCACAAAAAAAATATTTTCTCAAAAACAAAAATTCCCTTTTTTTTCTTTAATATCAACACCCCTCTAAAAATTTACCTTTTTCAAAAACCTTCTGAAATTTTTTTAAATTTTCAAACCAAATTTACTTATTGGGAAATTTTTTAAAAACCTTTTAACCAATTCCATTTTTTTTAATTTCCACACTTTATTTCTTCCCCCTTTTTGTTATTTTTTAATTCCCTAAAAACATACTTTTTTTTATAAAATTCCCAAAACAAAATTTTTTTAAAATACATTACAATTATCAAACCATTTAATTTTAATGCAAAAATTTAACCAAAAACTATAATTTTAAATTCCCCCAAAAACTTTCCCTATAAAAAATTTTAAAATTTTTTTAATATCCCCCTTTTATTATGAATTTTTAACAAAAAAAATCAATTCCCCAAATTTTTTTGGGGAAAAGATACATAAAAAGACAAAAATTACCCAAAACCCCCCCAAAGCTAATTTGTTTAACCCCAAAATAAACCCCAAAATAGCCAATTTTTAAAAATAAAGAATTTTTGTTTTAATTTTTTTTAAAATTGTGTAATTTTTCAAATTAGTTTTGGGCATTTTAATAAATTTTTTCGTTTTGCGTTTTGAATTTAAGTTTAAATTTTAAAAAGGTTTATTTTTTTTAGGGAAAAAAGAATTAAAACTTTTTGAAAAAACCCCTATATTCCCGGGGGAGTATGTAATGTGTATCAATAAAATAACAAATGGTATGCCTATGTATGTTATTTTACATACCTGAAGTGTTTATGTGCCTAGGTATGTTATTTTACATACCTGAAGTGTTTATGTGCCTAGGTAAGTTATTTTACAGTTTAAATCTAAACATAACACTATTTTTTGCGTCAAAATGCTCAGGATCCATACCTTTAAAAATAACAGACATTTTTTCCAATTAGAAATTTTCAAAAACCTCCGCCCCCCAGTCCCAAAGTGGACTTTAGGATATCTATATGGGTTACAAAATATTTTTACTGCATTCTTTGGGTTTTAAACTGCGGGTTTCAATCGAAACAAACTATAATGCACGGGTGGTCTTAAACAGCCTGTATAATACATTTAGACTATTAACGAACAGAAAATCGTAATTTATTTATATGCTTAATTATATATTATTCTCCATCTTGATTGTAGTTCTCCTTTCCTTGTGATCAAAAAGGGTTTGAAATTCCTTTTCTCAAATCAACATTGAGTTAAAATGTAAATAAACAATCTTCTCAAGTTAGTGAAAGGATGTGCGTTTTTATACTACAGCCTTTCTGGGATACCGTGATCCGCAAATATTGACGGTTATGTTTTAAATTAGGCTGCTATATGTATATGTCATACATGTGGTTTATCTGACATATATTTTTTAATATAAGAACAAAAGGAACCTTCAAGCGTGCAAAATAGGCAGTAGGTGAATAATCACAATGACAATCAATCAATTAATAAAAATCATGAACAGCTCTTACTTAGTTATTCATATCACTTATTGTTGTAACAAATATTTAAATATTTTCACAATTTTTAAATGGCAAACACATACTATCAACAGACAGGATTTTACTTGAAAATAGATCTAAAACTGCAGTCTATTTAAAATTTATCGTAAATAACATATGTACAGTTAAACTTTACTGTAGCATTTGTCAAGGGTAGTCATTAGAGATAATATGGGACGTTTAAAATAACGTGTCCCTAACTACTTTAGTTGTTTTTCACATGAAATTAACTAGTGTGGGCTAGATAAGGCATGCTCATAGGAGCAAAGGTCACTATCGTTGGTTGTAACACTAAAATGTTATAGTATCAGTATTACCAACCAAATAAAAACTACCATGTTACCTTAAATAATTGAACTTACAATAAATTCCTCTTTATTCATTATAAATATATAGGTAACAAAGTGTCCTTTGATATATTACACTACTTCTGTATTCTTGTTTAAAACCTAATATTATAATATTCCTTGTATCGTCTCTCTATCAGTATATTTAAATCATCATACAGAGGTGAATCCAGTCAAGTAATTTTTACATTAATTATTGGTTATTTAAAAGTAAGTAATTAAAAATATATATTAATCATAATATTTCAATCTGTGAACTTTTAACACAACATCAGTACCATAATATACAGTTAGTAAAAGGGCTTTTACCACAACATCAGTACCATAATATACAGTTAGTAAAAGGGCTTTTACCACAACATCAGTACCATAATATACAGTTAGTAAAAGGGCTTTTAACACAACATCAGTACCATAATTTACAGTTAGTAAAAGGGCTTTTACCACAACATCAGTACCATAATATACAGTTAGTAAAAGGGCTTTTACCACAACATCAGTACCATAATATACAGTTAGTAAAAGGGCTTTTACCACAACATCAGTACCATAATATACAGTTAGTAAAAGGGCTTTTTACACATCAGTACCATAATATACAGTTATTGAAAAGGCTTTTAACACATCAGTACCATAATATATAGTTAGTAAAAGGGCTTTTAACACAACATCAGTACCATAATATACAGTTAGTAAAAGGGCTTTTATAACAACATCAGTACCATAATATACAGTTAGTAAAAGGGCTTTTACCACAACATCAGTACCATAATATACAGTTAGTAAAAGGGCTTTTACCACAACATCAGTACCATAATATACAGTTAGTAAAAGGGCTTTTAACACAACATCAGTACCATAATATACAGTTAGTAAAAGGGCTTTTAACACAACATCAGTACCATAATATACAGTTAGTAAAAGGGATTTTATAACAATATCAGTACCATAATATACAGTTATTGAAAGGGCTTTTAACACATCAGTACCATAATATACAGTTAGTAAAAGGGCTTTTAACACAACATCAGTACCATAATATACAGTTAGTAAAAGGGCTTTTATAACAATATCAGTACCATAATATACAGTTAGTAAAAGGGCTTTTATAACAATATCAGTACCATAATATACAGTTAGTAAAAGGGCTTTTATAACAATATCAGTACCATAATATACAGTTAGTAAAAGGGCTTTTATAACAATATCAGTACCATAATTTACAATTAGTAAAAGGGCTTTTATAACAATCACAGATTTCTGCTAGATGCATGTGATAGTTCTTGGTTTGTATAGTGATATTATATAAAAATTGTCAGAAGTATATTTATTTTATGATTAAATAATTTATTAATCATAATTATAAATTATCATTAAATAATTTTTCATTACATATAAAATATTACATTCAAAAAGGTAATTATCAAGTTAAAAATAATAATTGCATCTATTACTAACAATAACAAACATAAAATATATTCTGACAAACTAGGCTACTCTTACCTCCGTCAATAATCCAATAAAACACTTTAATTTAAATATATTCTCCTAATATGGGAACCCTTTTTTAGTGTGCGAGTATATTGATGGGTTAACTTTAATGTTGAAATTGTACTTTTTAATTCAATTAGAAGCCAAACGTAGCTCTAATATCAGTTTATGAAAAACTATCTACCACAGTTAAAAAGCTTTTTACATATTTAATAGTGTTCCTAAATCGCCCTTTTTAAACAAAAAATTCACTCTCCAGTTCATTTGGGCCTCCAGTTCATTCACTCATGAACGTGAACTTTATTCAAAAAGAGAAGTACTATTGGTGAGTCATGAGACGTCCGTGATTTTAAAGGCATTGATTTCCGTTGAAACAGCTCGTCATGTAGTATACATAAAATAATTTAGTAACTACGACAGGTAAACTAGATGACCTGTGTTTTTTTATGAAAGCCTTCAATATCTCATAGGCTAGATGTTCACAGGACTTTACTGAATGTTGCTCAGTTGAGGATTCGAACCTTTTGCTTTGCCCTCCGTAGTCCGAAGCCTTAGCCACTGAGCCACCACACCGGAAATGTATGCCTTATTTGATTATATAAGAAGACCAGTTAAGGAAAATGCGTCGGCACTTATGGCATGGTAATGTAACCCAGATACTTGGGAACAAGAGGAGTTTGTTGGTTTTCTTGGTGTCCACTCATTGGTTGCCATGGACGTGGATACTGTTCAAGAAGTCTGGAGTGGCCGGATGTTGTGTAAGAGAGAGAACTACGCATAAGGCTAATCAATTCACTGAAAACCAGACCATTACTACGTGGTTTGATTTCCACGTAAAGCTCTATCTACCTTAGATTCCCTGGTTAGTGGTATATTATTAAATGGCTCTTTCTGAACACAAGTCAAACTCAGTTAGTAACCACGTTACACAGGTCATCCACACTCATATAATAGTAATTCATATTAGTCATAAAACACACATAAAGTTGTACCGGCATCTCATGTATTAGAATAATCTGTGCAATACGCAGAAATGAAATATTTTGGAATTATTAGCCCCAATACACTTGTTTTAATTATGAGTGCAATTGGGTTTTTAAAACACTATCACATAATAGGACTTTATTAAAATTAGGAAATACATGTCAGGCATCACTTAATCTGGGCTGACATATCACTATAGTATTTATACGCGCCCAATTATCACTACGTACAATTCCTTTTTATTGCCGATCATTATCAAAAAAATGCTGAGACCTACTCAGGATAAAAAAAGCATAGATCATGTACCATACACATTTGTGTTCATTACAGCAGAAGAATAGTTTTTGAAAACTAACGAACATCTAATCAGGTAAGGGACTTTAATATGACACACACGGAATATGGGATATATTTTCCAGAGTATACATACCCTTCATATAAACCAACTTCCATCGCCCTTCCTTAACAGTTTAATATAACACGAGAGGCTAAATTTTATTGTTTTTACTAAAACAATCACAAAGGTTTGAAAATAAGAACTTTTGCAAAGAACTTTAATCGTTCATGTAAAAAATTATATAAACGTATATTATAAAAGAGTTTCAGAACATTCCACTTCAGTTATTACGCAAAACGATGTTTTCTTTTGTTCAATGGTAAATGTAAGATATTTCTGATAATTTTGTCAGATCCTATTGTTTCCCTCCCATCAACATTTCACAAATCACCTTTCTTACTTCCTGTATTTATGTAAAACAAAATGAATTCTATACACCACCTTCAATTTTATCGTGAGGTAAAACTGGAATCACACTACTATGGTTAGAGTCTCGTATAATAAGATACAAAATCGGACCTGCCAACATTACAAATTACGCATAGAAAACCCCTGAATTTAACGATTTAAACTATTTTAGGGTTTATTGTCCAGTTCTGTAAATGGATTTTGTAATCCATCAACTTTTCGCCTGTTTTTAATGTGTATTTTGTTATCCAAAGGAATTTAAAACTTGCATTTGAACTAATAATTGTCCCTATCCATGTGTTGGTAGGTTTTGTAAACAGTTTTAAATAAATTCCATGTATAAAATATCTAACAATGTGGAAGTAAATAAACCCAAATTATAAATAAATGAGAAAAACTGAAACGTAGGGTAAAAACAAACAGTAAACTTCCTAAACACTTTATGACATTAAATGAGCTTTAGATTGTATCAACAATTAATTTTTTTAAATAAAGTACCTGTAATGATAACAATTACAAAGATTATGTCAACGCAGAAATACATGTTTACAAAGTCGTGACACGATTTACTTGAATAAACAGGTAAAATATAAACCAGTAAGTATACTTGTTAACCCTTTGAGGAGTAATCACGTCATATGACGTGACACTTACGATGTCCATAAGGAGTAGTGAAAATTTTACTAAAAATGCGTTTGGGAGTAAAAAATAAAATTGCACAATTTAAACAAAATTGTTATTATTTATTCATATAAATGCATATGAGAATATTTACATAGAATGATTTTTCTATGTTTAGTACTTTTTTGTTTAGTACTTTTTTATAGTATGAAAAAGTTCTAAACAAGGCTAAATGCATAAGGCGACTCGGCAGTCTGGACATTCGTAAGAATTGTCTTTTCGTTTTTTAGGATTTCGTGACGAGTTTGCACAAACATAACACTGCCTTTGTATTTTCCTTTTATGTTCTTGATTACCATGTAGAGATTTTATGAAATGCCGTTCAGTCAATTGGAGCGGGTGCTTATCGCCCGTCAAGGAGCGTGTGATTGCCGGTTGTTTCTCTTTCGGTGTGTAGTGAGTTTTCAAGGACTTTCAATATTTCAGCAATATTCATTTACCGCCTGCCTAATTTCCTCACTTCGTAGTAATCTATCTCGATCTAAGTCCATTTTGATAATAAACTGTACACTATTTTTATTTACACTTATACAATATTGTATGAATAAAACACTATACACTACTAAAACATATAAACACTATATGGAATAAAGCCTTGTGAAAACATAAATAATACTTGATAACCACACCGTAACAATCACAAAACACGTCTAAGAGACAGGAATGAGTAGCAAGTGACAGTGACTATTATTAGATGAGTGACAGTAGTTGGGGGAAAAGCGCGCGAATAATCACTATAGGTGAAATAAAAGCGGCAGTATGACGTCACTAATCGGCCTAGCAGGGGCCGGTAGATGCAAACACATGAGTAATATTAACAACAGTTCTCCGTGTCAACCGCGTCAAGGATTTTACAATATATACTGTTCCAGACGTTTCGCCATTTGTACGATGTGGCATCTCAGTGTTAGCTGAGACTAGCACTAACCATGTGAGCCACATCGTACTATGGGGGGTCTGGTTTTATATATTGTTTTAGTTCCTTTAAGGGGTTCACCGAAAATTTGTTTTTTAATTGG
>JAQJVL010004570.1:0-43524 GCA_035578905.1 Stictocephala bisonia
TTAATAAAATAACATTATTCCTCCTGGCCTTTGTGATAGCTATTGACCCATCCATGTACATAAATTCTTGATACCTATTCAAGCTGCATCAGCAAGGAATCACTGTTTAGTAGTGCCATCACACTTACCATACCTAAAAGATAACATAACATATTCACAAGATATGTCATCAGCATAAGTCTTGATGGAGCATACATACATATGAAGAACACAGTGTTCTTGAAAGGAATTCCACCAATCTTAAAGAAAAAAAACTAACATCGACCCATGTACTGGTAAATTAGTAATGATCCTCCTACTCTTATATACGTTATCGATTGTAATGATTCTGTATTAGCCATTCTTAAAGCTACTGTTTTCATTATCATCATAACGACTAAATGTATATAAAATGTTTTAATTCAGTAATTGACGTTAACTGGAATCATTAGCTACCAAAAATTGCCCTTTAACTTTAGAAAAAAATTAATAGCCCTTGATCCCTTAACCTACATGTTATTTTGAAGGCTATTCCAGTTACTTTAAGAAAATATTGATTGTAAATGCTGTCATACTTACCCTAAAAAAATTAAGAATAAGATCATTTATAACCTTCTTAGAAAGCTAATGTCAGCCCAACCTTTGATGGAATTTTTATCCAAATTAAGAAAATACTGTTTTAATAGATATGCCACTAATCTTATAGGAAAACACAGATTGACCAAAAACACTTACATCTGTGATAATATTGATAATATTCCCACTCTTCCATAAACATTCAACATATACACCAACTAACTTAGAGTGAAGATGATAATAGTATGTGAATTTAATTTAATTGTATTAATTAATGCAATGATGCAGAATATTTATTGACTTGTTTATTCATGTTGTAATAATTGTTTTGATTTGTAGCAGTTCTCCCACCTGAAGATGAAATTATAATTACATCAAGTGAAATTTACAATGACCACGGTAAGTTTTATAAGTTCAGTTGTTATGGATTCACTATTAGCGTTTAATTAATGTGATGATATTTTTCTAATCATCATAATGACTAAATATCATAAAAAGTCTTAAATTAATATAGGATGTTGACTTAAGTTAATAAAATAACATAGTACCTCCTAGCCTGTTGAAAATAGAAGTTCAATGGCTATTGGACCATCCATTTACATGAACTATTGTCGGTTATTCAAGCAGCATCAATGAATCACTGTTTAGGATGGTCTTCAAACTTAACATACCAAGAAGAGAACATTGAACAAATACACAACATATGTCATCAGCATGATTCTTGATGGAACTTACACACACACGAAAAACACTGGTCTTGAGAGGAACTCCACCGATCTTAATGGAAAAACTAACATTTATGCACCTACATGTACATTAGTGATGATCCTCACACTCTTAAATACGTTAACAATTGTAATGACCTTCCAGCCCACCAAAACACCCACAGTGGTAATAGGAACAGAGTGTGGATTTTCAAATTCTTTGGATTGATTGTACTTATATGGAATGTGTCATTTGTTTGAGTGTTAATGTTGCAATTGTAATTTTATTGTTTGACAGTCTAAGCACCATAGAAAATAAAAATAATTACATCTAGTCTGACATTTAATGACTATGTAAATGAATCAATATAGATTCTGTATTAGCCATTCATTAACGCTACAATTACTCAAATTTTTTTATAACGTTTTAAATTTTCATAAAAAATTCTAAATATAAAAATTTAAATGTCGTTGATTTAGATTTTTTGGTTACCAAAGTTACCCAAGGGAAATTTAAAAAAAAATAAACCCTTACCATTTTTGACATAGTTTTTTGGTATTAGTATTTAAAAATTTTTTTGGGGGGCCCCCCCTCTTATTAAAAAAAAAAAAAAAAAGTTCCCCCCAAAACATTTTTTGATCTTAAATTTTTTTCTTAAAAACAAACTTTCATTAACCACTAACCCATAGAAAAAAAAGGGTTTAAAAAATTTTATTTTTTTTTTTTAAAAAAAATAAAAATATCTTAAACCCTTAGATTTAAAATTAATAAAAAGTATTTTAATTTTATTTATTGGGTTTTAAAAAAAAAAGTTTTATATTTTTATTATTGAATCCTTTTTTAACAAATTTTTACCCAAATGGGAAATTCATAACACTATATATTTTAAAAATAAGTTTTATAATTTAATATTGATTATTATAAATTTTCTAATATTTTCGCTTATAGTAAAAGCATAAATTTAATAAATGTTATTTTAATTAAAAAACAAAATTTCCCCCCTTTGTATGCTATTACCCTCCATTTCTAAATTTTTTAACCCATTCAAGTGCATCAGCAAAGGGAAACATTTTTTGAGGCCCTACATTAATAAAAAAAGCTAAAATTTAAAAAAATTGTAAAAGAAAAAATTTTATGGGGGCATACTTAAAAGAAGAAAAATTTCTTGAATTTTTCCCCAAAACAAAGAAAAAAACCAAAAACCTTTCGGGGAATTAGTTAAACCTCCTATCTTAAAATTTTTTTTTTTTTTTTGTTTTTGTACGGTTTTTATTTCACATAGCTTTATTAAAATTTAATAAAAATTGACTAAATAATATTTTAAAAAATTCCCTTTAAAATTTAAAAAAAAAAAAATTTTTACCCCTTTTTAAACCCACATTTTTTTTAAATTCCAGTTTTTTAAAAAAAATTTTTTAAATTTTCCCCCAAAAAATTTTTGAATGAATTTATAAATTCTTAAAAGAATGCCCCCCTTTATGGAAAAAATTTTTTTCCCAAAAAAAAAATCTGTTTTTAAAAAATATCCCAATCTTTAAAAAACCAAAACCAAAAAAACAAAAATTTTGAAATATTATTATTATTTATTTAAAATTAAAATTAACCCCAAAATTAAAAATGAAAAGAGAATTTTTTTTTAATTGTTTAAAATGTGGGAAAATTTTTTTTTAAATTTTTTAAATTTTTAAATTTTTTTATTTTAATTTTCCCCCCCCAAAAATTTTTAAAAACTCAAGTAAATTTAAAGCCGGGAAAATTTTTTGTTCATGTTATATTAAAGGTTTAATTAATGTGATGTATTTTTCTAATCTTTTTTTAATGACTAAATATCATAAAAAGTCTTAAATTTAAAATAGGATGTTTTTTAAGTTAATAAAATAAAAAGTCCTTAGGCCCTTTTAAATAAATTCTGGCTATTGGAAACCAAAAAATGAATATTTGGGGTTTTTAAAACTAATTAAATGAGGAAATTTTTTTAAAAATAAAAAGAAGAAAGAAAAATCCACCAATTAACATGTCTTGGAAAATTACCAAAAAGAAAAAAAACCCTTTTTTAAGGGGGCTCCACCCATTTAATGGGCAACTTTAACCTAAACATTGTATGAATTCCCACCTTAAACCAAAAAAACCCCCCAGAAAAAACCCAAAAGTGGTTAAAAAGGAAAGATGTTATTTTAAAATTTTTTGGATTATTGTCATTGGAATTGGGTTTTTTTGAGTTTTAATTTGAATTTAATTTTAAATTTTTTGACTTGACCAAGAAAAAAAAAATAAAAGTCTGAAATTTAAAGCTATTAAATAACAATAAAAAATTTTTAAAAAATTTATTAAAGTAAAATTTTTTCAATTTTTATAAAAGATTTAAATTTTTGAAAATTTAAAAAAAAAGTAAATGGTTTTTTTAAAAAAAATTTTTGGTTTTCCCAAAAATTAAAAAATGAAAATTTTTAAAAAAAAAAAAAAGGGCCTTCTCTTATTTTTTAAAAAAAACCCCTTTTACTCTTTAAAAAATTTTTGGGGCTCTTTTTTAAAAAAAAAAAAAAAACATTTTTCCCCCCCTTTAAATGAAATTTACTTTTTAAAAAAAAATTTTTCAAAAAACAACTTTTTGATATTTCCCCCTTAGAAAAAAAAAGGGTTTACCCAAACACTAATTGGTGTGAATTTTGTAAAATAAAAAATTTTTAAAAATTTTTTGAGTGGAAATGAAAAAAAAAGGGTTTTTTTTTAAATTTTTTTTTGATTTTGAAAAAAAAGTTTTTCTATATTTTTTCATTAGTAAATTTTTTTAAAAAAAATTTTATTTTAATAATTTTTTTAAATCTATGTATTTCAAAGCCAATAAGTTTTTTTTAAATTTAATTCCTAGAATTTTTAAATTTATAAAAATTTCTTGCCTTTGTAAAAAGCTTAATTGAAAATGTTACTTTTTTTAAAAAAATTTAAATTTTTCCCCGGCCTTTGTGAAGCATACCTCCTTACTAAAATTTTATCCATTTTAACCCTTAGCAAGGAAAAGTTTAAAGTGCCCTACATTTTCCCTCCCAAAAATCAAAAATTCACAAAAATTTTTAAAAATCTTGAAGGGGTTAATAGAAAACCCCTTCTTAAAAATTCCCCCCTTTGAAAAAAACTAAAACCCATTCTTAAATTAGTAATGTTCCTTTCTCTTAACGATAAAAGTAAAAATTTTTTTTACCCTTTTAAATAACTGTTTTTTACACAAAAAACTAAAAATTAAAATTTAAAATTTTTAATTAGTTCTTAACTAACATTTATAAAAAAATTCCTTTAAATTTAAAAAAAATTTTTTTGCCTTTATCCCTTTAAAAGTTTTTTAAGGATTTTTAAATTTAAAAAAAAAATTAGAAATCTTTATTTTATAAAAAAATTAAAATAACTTTTTAATTTTAAAAATTTTTTTAAAAAAATACCCCCCCTTGGGAATTTTAAAACCAATTAAAAAAAATTTTAAAAAAGTATACAATTTGGGGAAAAAAAATTTAAAAAATTAAAATTGGGTAAAAAAATAATATTATTTTTAAAAAAAAATTAACCCCAATAACTTTGATGAAAGGGAAAAATATTGAAATTTTTTTAATTTTTTAATTAAAATGTGGAAATTTTTTTGCGTTTTTCATTTTTAAAAAAATTTTTTATTTGTAATTTCCCCCACGAAGTAAAATTTTTTTAATCAAAATTTAAATTTAAATTTTCCCGTAAGTTTTTTAATCTTTTATGGGTTAAAAAAATTTGGTTTAAAATTTAAATTTATGTTTTTTTTTAAATTTTTAAAAATAAACTTAAAAATTTAAATGGGGGTTATTAATTAAAAAAATAAAAAATTTCCCCTTTCGTTTAAAATAAATTTTATGGATTTGGCCTCCATTTACATAAAAAGCGGATTAACCAAAACAAACATGTTAGGGGGGGGTTTAAACTTAAACCAAAAAAACTTGAAAAATACCAACCTATGAAAAATGACTTATGGAAATTTTTAAACCCCAAAAAAAACACTTTTTTAAAACTCCCCCCCCACAATGGAAAAACTCTTTTTTTCACCCTAATTTCAAATGTAAACCCCCTTTAAAAGTTAAAAGATGACCCTTAGGCCCCCCCAAAATGTTTAAAAGGGAAAATGTATTTTAAAATTTTTATTGATTGATTTTTAAAAAATGTTCATTTGTTTTATTTAATGTTGTAATTTTAATTTTATTGTTTTGGGGTTTGCACCCAAAAAAAAAAAAAAAAAAATAATTTTTCTAATTTAAAAACATTAATTTCAAAATAATTCTTATTAGATTCTTAAAAAATTTTTTTAATTTTTTCATTAAAATTTTAAAAATTTTATAATAAGAAATGTCTTGAAATTTTTTTTGGGGACCCAAAAAACCCCCGTTTAAAAAAAAAACCTTTATATTTTTTAAATTTTTTTCTTACTATACTTTAAAAAGATTCTTTTTATCCATTTTTTAAAAAAAAAAAACAGTTACCCCCCCAAAATTAAATTTTTTTTATGAGTTTAAATTTTTTGAAAAAACTTTTTTGATTATAGCCCTAATTTAAAAAAAAAAAGGTTTAAAGAAATCTTGGTATGTTTTTTTTTTTTAAAATAAAAAAATTTAAAAAACCCTTTTAATTATAAGAAAATTTTTAAATAAATGATTTAATTTATTTAAAATTAAAAAAAAAAAATTTTTTATTTTTATTTTGGTTTCTGTTTTAACAATTTCCTTTCCCAAGGGAAATTCATAAATTATATAATTAAAAACCCCTAATTTAAATAATTTTGTTATTATAAATTAAAAACTATTTTTTTTTGGGAAAAAAAAATCATAATTGAAATTTTTGATTTTTTTAATAAAAAAACAATTCCCTGTTTGGATGCATACCTCCATTACTAAATTTGATACCTACAATCTCACAAGAATCACGTTTGTGTGCCCTACATTACCTAAAAAGTCTAAAAATTTAAAATTAAAATAATTTAGGGTTTCAAAATAAGAACCAATTTCTTAAAAATTCCCCAAATTTTGAAAAAAAAACCAACCCCTTGTTTATAAAAGATCCCTTTCCTAATGTTTATTGAATGTTTTATTAAATTTTTAAAGTATTTTATTTATATACGCCAAAGGAAAAAATTTTTAATTAGAAGAGAAAGGGAAAATAGCCCCAAAAAGCCCTCTTTAGAAAAAAAAATTTGTTGACCCCTTTCCCAATTTTTTAAGGTTTATTATTTAAAAAATATTTTTTAAAACTTAATTAAAAAAATTAAAATAATCTTTTAAAACCCTTTTTTAAAACAATTCAGCCCCCCTTATTGGAAAATTTTTTAAAAATTTAAAAAATATTTTTAAAAAACCACAATTTTAAAAAAACCCAAAATTGAAAAAAAATTCATCTTATAAAATTTAAAAAAAAACCCATTTATAAAAATTTAAATATACCCAAAATTTGGGGGAATTAAAGAAAGTAATTTTTTTAATGATTTTATCAAAGTGAATTTTATTGTTGGGTTTTTTGGGGGTTTAATATTTTTAAGCAGTTTACGAAGAAAAGTAATTTAAGTCATTTAAAAACCATTTTTTTAATTAATTTTATGGGTTATTTCTTTTAAACAAATTATGATTTTTTTTTAATCTAAAAATAAAAATTAAAAAGTTTTATTTAGAATTACGTTAACTAACTTGGTAAAAAAAGTTTGTTTAAAAAAAATTTAGCCCTTTCCCTTAACCAATTTTTTTTTAAGGGATTCCATTATTTAAAAAATTGATTGGGGAAACTTCATACAAACCCCAAAAAAAATTAAAAAAAATAAAAAAATTTCTTAGGAACTTTAAAACCCGAACCTTTGAGGAATTTTTCCCCAAAAAAAAAAAACTTTCTAAAAGTATTCCACAATTTTTTAAAAAAACCTTACCCAAAAAATTAATCGTATAAAAAAAAACCATTTTTAAAAATTTAAAAAAACCCCAAAACCTTTGGGGTGAGTGAAATGATTGGATTTAATTTTTTTTTTTTTTAATTTGAAGATGAATTTTTTTTTGACGTTTACTTTTTAAAATTTTTATTTTACATTTTCCCCTAAGTAAAATTTTATTAAAAAATAAATTTTTTGCCACTAAGTTTTATTTATTTTAGGGTTAATTTTAGGTTTAAATTATATATTTTTTTAACTATTTTGGTAAATTAAAAAATTTAAATAAAAAGGATTTTATTAATTAAAAACTGCCTTGTTTTGAAAAAAGGTTATGGCTTTGGCCACCTTTTAAAAAAACTTTGGGCGGATTCCAAATAAAAAAATTTTTTCAAAAAACTACCCGAAAGAACTTGAAAAAATCCAAATTGATAATATTTTTTATGGGAAATTCCAAAATGAAAAAAATCTTAGAAATAGTTAAAAAAACAACTTTTCCCTTGTACATTTTTTATTTCCCCCCCCTTAATTTAAAAAAATTTTAATGTTCCGAAAAAAAATGGAATGAAAATGTTTTTTAAAACTTTATTATTGTATTAATTGTTTTTTTTATTAATGTTTAATTTAATTTAAAATTTTTTACTCAAGCCCCAAGAAAATAAAAAAAAATTTTTAGTTCATTTTTTGAATTTAAAAAAAACTTAGTTTGATTCCAAACATTTAAGTAAAAAATTTTTTAAAAATTTTTTTTTTAAATTTTATAAAATTTTAAAAATTTGTAAATTTTTGAAATTTTTTGGGGGCCAAAATTCCCCGAAATTTAGAAAAAAAAATCCTTTTATTTTTTGCATTTTTTTATTAAATTTTTAAAAATTTAAAAAAATTCTGTTTGGGGTTTGGGACCCTTTTATAAAAAAAAAAAACATTTTTCCCCCAAGAAATTTATTATTAGAAAAAACTTATTTGAAACAACTTTTTGTAATATCCATTTCCTTATAGAAAAAAAAAGGGTTTACCCCAAGCCTTCTTTGGGGTGTTTCCCACTCTTCCCAAAAAAAATTTTCTTAAAATTAAGTGATTAATGAAAAAAGTAAAAATTTTTTTTTTTTAGAAAAAAAAAAAAATTTTTTTTAATCTTTTTTTTGAAAATCCTTTTTTAAAATTTTTAAATGGCTTCTTAAAAACTAAATTTTAAAGACCCCTTTTTAAGTTTAACCTTTTAATTAAATTTTAAACTTTTAAAAGGATTTTATCAAAAAAAATAAGTAAAAGTTTAATAAAAGGGGTTATTGAATTTTTAAAAAAACAATTTTTTTCCCCCCCTTTTGAACTATAATCCATTTTATAAAACTTAACCTATTCAACTATAGAAAGGGAATTTTTAAGGGGAAATTAATTAAAAATTAAATAAATATTTAAAGATTTTTCAAAGATAAGTTTGATGGGGCATCTCAATGAAAACCAATTTTTAAAATTAAATTTAAAAAAAACAAAATAATTAAGTAAAATTGAATGTTTTATTTTTATATACGTTTTTTTAATGATTTGATTTTATTTTTTAAATATTTTTTTATTTTATTAAGAAAAAATTAATAAAAATTTTTTTTTTCATAAAGAGGGTTAAATAATTATTAAAAAATTGCCCCTTTATTTGAAAAAAATTAATGCCCCCGCCCCTTCCCCAATGTTTTTTTTGAAATTTTTCCGTTATTTTAAAAAAATAAGTTAAATTTAATTTCCCCAAAAAAAAAAAAAAAAAAACCTTCTGAAACTAATTCCCCAAATTTTTGGGGGTTTTTTAAAAAAAAAAAAAGAAAAAAAGTTTTTGCCCACAAACTTAAGGAAAACACAATTGACCAAAAACCTTTTGTGATAAATTTAAATTTTTTATTCCTAAAAATTAACTTCACCAAAAAATGGAAAAAAAAAGATGTGAAAATTTTAATTTTTGTTTATTTGAATATGGGGGGTTTTTTTGTTGTTTTTTTATGTTGTAATATTTTTTATTTTGCAGTTTTCCCCCCTGAAAAAAAATAATTACATCAAATTTAATTTAAATGACCAGGAAATTTTAAATTTTTTTAGATTCTATTAGCTTTTAATTAAGTAAATTTTTCTAATTTCTAAGATAAATTCATAAAATTTAAATTAAAAAGGGGGTTTTTTTAATTTTAATTTTTACAATTTTTCCCCCCCTTTTAAAAAAAATATGGTTTGGGCCAATTAAAAAATTTTTTAGGGAAAAATAAAGTTTTTGGGGTGGCCTCCTTTTAAAAAAAAAAAAAAACATTGAAAAATCCAAAAAATTTAAATTTTATCTTGATGGAAAAACCAAAAAAAACATCTTGAAGGAAATAATTTAAAAAAAAAAAAGACTACATTTTATGTTCCTCCCCTTTAAATACTTTAAAATTTTAAACCTTAAAAAAAAAAAAGTTAAAAAAAAGTTTGGGGGGGGATTTTAAAAAATTTTTGGATTATTTACTTTTTTAATGTTATTTTTGTTTAAAATTTTTTTATTTTTTTTTTTTTTCATTTCACCTAGAAAATAAAAAAACATTTAGTTGAATTTAAACTATGAAATAAAAATAAATTTTTGATTAAATTTATTTGCTAAATTTTTTAAAAATTTTTAAGATTAAATTTTTATGAAAAAATTTTAAAAATTTTTTTAAAAGTTGTTACTAATTTTTTTTACCAAATTCCCAAATTAAAAAAAAATAAGGGGTACTTTATTTTACAATCCCCTTTTTTTTGGTACTAGCTATTTAAAGAATTCTTTGGGGGTGCCCCCTTTTTTTTAAAAAAAAAAAAAAACCCTTTTTCCCTTGAATTAAAAATCTTTTATTTAAATTTTTTTAAAAAACCATTTTCTTTAATATTGAAACCTTTAAAAAAAAGGTTTACCCCCCCAAAAAAAATTTTTTTTCCCCCCTCTTCCGCAAATTTAAAAAATACTTTAAACCTTTAATGTAATGAAAATGTTAATATTTTTAAAATTTTTTTTATTTTTAAAAAAAAAAAAAATTTTTTTTCTGAATTATTTTTTGTTAAACCTTGTTTTTTTTTCAAAATAATTTAAAAAATTATGAACTTTCAAACCCATAAAATTTTTATAAGAAACCCAAAAAAATATAAAACCTTCTTTGAAATTTTTCTAAAGACTAAAAAAATTAAAAATTATAAATGTTTGGATAATTTTCTTTTTAATAAAATAACATTTTTCCCCCTTTGGGGGGATGCAAAACCCAAAACCTGTATAAATTTTTAAAACCCCTTTAATTTTTAAATACAGAAGGGAACATTTTTAATCCCCACTTAATAAATAAAAGATAAAATAAATATTAAAGATATGGGATTAATGTTTTTGGATAATAAATTGGAAAAAAGGGCTTTAAAGGAAAAAAAAATTTAAAAAAAAAAAATAAATGACCATTTGGGGGAATTTTTAAGTCCTTATTTTTAACGTTAATTTTAAAGATTTTTTTACCCTTTTTAAATTTTTTTCATTAATCTTTTTAATAAATGATTAAAAGTTTTAATTAGTAAATTAAGTTAAAAAGGCTTTCTACCTTGTTTAATTTAAAAAAATTTAAACCCTTTTTATCAGAGAAGGCTTTTAATTTTTTAAAAAATATGTTTAAAATGCTTCAACTTTCCCTAAAAAATTGAAAAAAAAATTTTATGAATTCTTTGAAACTAACCGCCCAACCAGGTTTTTACCAAAAAAAAAATGTTTTAATGAAAACCAAATTTTTTGGAAAAAAAAAAGATTGGAAAAATTAAATCTTGTAAAATTTAAAATTTTTTTAAACTTAAATTCCCAAAATTGATGAAGGTTAAAATTTAAAAAAATTGTATTTAAAATGAAAATTCAAATTTTTATTATTTTTTTATGTTTTTTAAAAATTTTTTTTGATTTTTTTTAAATGAAAATAAAATTTTTAAAACAAGGAAAAAAAATACCAGGTTAATTTTTTTTTAAATTATTTTATGGGTTTTTATTTGCTTTAAAATTAAGTAAATTTTTCTAATTCTAAGATAAATTATAAAAATCTTTAAAAAATATAAATGTTTTACTTTAATTTTAAAAATTCCCAGGTTTTAAAATAAATTAATGGTTTACCCTATTTACATAACTTTTGGGGATTAAGAATAAGAATCATGTTTGGATGGTCTTCAAATTTAAAAAAAGAAAAGAAAAAATTGAAAACAAATAAAAACTTATTCCTTTTGAAAGAATTTCTTAGAAAAAAGGAAAACTTTACCCCCCCAAAAACCTTTTAAAAAACCCCCCAATTTTTTGGAAAAATAAAAATTTTATATTTAAGAAAAAAATGATGCCCCCCCCAATTCTTAAAAACTTTTAACAATTTTACCGCCAAACCCAAACCCCCAAAAACCCCCTGGGAAAACCCCAAATTTTTTCAAATTTTTTTTTTGATTTTATTATATTGGAAGGTTAAATTTTTGGAGTTTAAATTTGAATTAAAATAATTTTTAAAATTTTTTGCCCTTTCCCCCTAAAAATAAAAATAATTATCTACGAATTTATTACATTAAAAATCAATTAAAACTGTTTGATTCAAATTTAAAAGGTTTAAAAACCCCCATTTTTTTAAAATTTAAAAATTTTTTTAAAAAAAAATAAAAGTAAATTTGTTGATAAATTTTTTTTTACCAAATTACCCCGTTTTTTTAAAAAAAAAAGGGGTTAAAATTTTAAATTTATTGGTTTTTTAATAAATTTAAAAATTTTTTTGGGAACCCCTTTTAAAAAAAAAAAAAAATTTTACCTCCCAAAATTAAAAATTTTTTATTATAAAATTTTCTTATTTTAAAAAATTTTTTATAATTCCCTAAATTTTGAAAAAAAAAAGGGGCCCAACCTTTTTGGATGATTTCCCATTTTTAAAAAATATTTAAAAACGAAGTTAAGAAAAAGAGGTAAAGATTTTTAATTTATTTATATTAAAAAAAAAAAATTTTTTCTATTTTAAAATTAGATAATTTTCTAAAAAAATTTAAAAAAGTGGAATTTTAACTTTATTTTAAAAAACCCCAAATTTTATGTTTAATCATTTGAATTTTATTTAAAAATTTCACTGAAATTAATACTAAATTAAAAAAGCATTTTAAATTTTTAGGGTTTTTTTATTTATTCATTTTTTCCTTGGTTTTATCTTTACCCCCCATGTAAAAAATTTTGTAATTTCAAATTAGGGAAAAAAAGTTTAAAAATCCCTTTCAATTTACCCATTTCCCTAAAAATATTTAATAAAATTTTTCCAAACCCAAATTAAATGAAACCCCTAAAGTTCCCCCTTTATGGAAAATCCAAATTAAAAAACGAACCCCAAATTTTGGGGGAAAAAAATTCCCCCCCAATCTTAAAAAAAAATAACCCCATGTCTTTAAAATAATATTCCACTCTTATTTAAGTTAAAGATTTTAATAAATTTTAAAAAAGATTTTTAAAAAAATGTTTTTTTAAAATTAGATTGTTATAAAAAGTTTAATTAAAATTTTTTTAATGAACATTACACCAAAAATTTTAATTTAAAAAAAAATTAAAGCCCGATTTTAAACCCCGTTATTTTAACTATTCCTTTTTTTAAAAAAATATTTTTAAATCTTATTTACCCCAAAAAAAATTTAAAATAAAATTTTTAATTTTTAAAACAATTACCCCCCCCTTTGATGGAATTTTTTAAAATTGAAAATCTTTTTAATAATTGCCCAAAAAAAAAGGGAAAACGTTTACCCAAAAAACATCGGGAAAGAAATTACCTTTTAAAACATTAAAATTCCAACTAATTGATGAAAATTAAAAATTTAAAAAATTGTTTAAGAGAAATTCAGATTTATTGGGGTTTTTTTAATTTGAATATTTTTTGATTTTGATTTCCCCCCCAAAGTAAATTAAATTTCTTCAGGCAAAAACCAAGGTAATTTTTAAAGTTCTTGAATTTTTTTAATTTAAAATGTGTTTTTTTTTTTTATTTAAGAAAAATTTTTTAAAAAAATTTTTTTTCAGAATTGATTTAATAATCAAACCCCCCAAAAAAATTTATTTAAAAAAAATTAATGTTGATCCCCAACCCTTTTCTTTTAACATTATTTCTTTAAAAAATATTATTTAAATGCTGCAACTTTTTAAAAAAAAAAATTAAAATTTAAAAAAAATTTTGGCCTACCCAATTTGAAATTTTTTTTTCCCAAAAATTGAAAAATTTTTTTTTTTGTTGCCACTTTTTTAAAAAAAAAAATTCCCCCTACATTTGTAATTTGATAATATTCCCCCCTTTATAAACCCAATAAACACCAAAACCCTTTTAAAAAAAAAGTGAAAATTTTAAATTTTATTAATTAAAACAATATAGAATATTTATTACTTTTTTTTATTTTAAAATTGTTTTTTTTTGTAATTTATAAAAAAATTTAAAATTTAAAAAAAATTTAAAAAAACCCAATTTTATAATTCTTTTATATTCCTATTATTTTATTAATTAAAATTTTTTTTTTCTAAAATTTAAAGACAAATAATTAAAAAATTTTTTAAATTTAAAAAATATTTAAATAATTAAAAAATTGTTTTAAATTTTAAAAAAAAAAGGGTTTTTTGGACCCATATTTTTAAAAACTATTTCCGGTTTTAAGGGTAATGGGCACTTTTTAAAAACTTAAACTTAATTCCAAAAGGCAAACAATACCCTTTTCACACTATTTTTAGAATTTTTAACACAGAAAAACACTGGGCTTGAGGGAACCCCCCCTTTTGGGGAAAACTAAAACACCCTTAAAAAAATACCTCCCCCCCTTAAAAAGTTTAAAATTGTAATGCCTTACCCCCAAAAAAAACGTGGGAATAGGAAAGAGTGTAGAAATTTTTTATTATTTTAAAATTTTAGGGGTGTTATTTTTTATTTAAATTTTAAATTTAATTTTATTTTTGACGTTAAAACCTGAAAATAAAAAATAATCAAATTTTGCTTTAAATTTAAAAAAATAAAATTGACTTATTACCCTTATTAAGAAAAAATTTTCTTAAATAAGATTAAATTTCATAAACCCCAAAAAATAAAAAGGTTTATAATTTTTTGGGTTCCAAAATCCCCAAAATTTAAAAAAATTTTAATGGGTTTTAATTTTTTTACTGTTTTTTATGGTTTCAATTTAAAAGAACCTTTTAAAAACACCCCTTTTTAAAAAAAAAAAAAAAATTTGTTTACCTCCCCCAAAATTAAAATTTACTTTATTTTAATTTTTTTTAAAAAAAATGTTTGTTTAAATTTTTTATAAAAAAAAAATTGACCCCGAAATAATTTTTGGGGGAAATTTCCCCTTTGTAAAATGAAAATTACATTCACCCTTTTTTGAAAATTTTAATTTTTAGGGAAATTATTTTTTTTTATTTATTATTTAAAAAAAAATGGTTTTTTTTATTTTATTATTTTTATCCTTGTTTTTAAAAATTCCCCCCTAAAATAATTTTAAAAATTTTTGTAAATTTAAAAAACCCCGTAATTTTTTTTTTTTTTTAAAAGAATTCATTTAAATTTCAAAAAATCATAAGATTTTAAAAAAGTCTTAAAATTAAAAAAAAGGAGGGGTTATTTTTAAAAAAAACATTTTTCCTCCCCTTTTTATGGATTACCCATTACAAAACTTTTCCTAAAACTCACACAAGGAAACTTTTATATGCCCTCCCATTCCAATAAAAAAACATAACTTACAAGTATGCTTTAGCAAAACAACATACATAATAGAAAAACGTGTTTTAAAAATTTTAAAATTAAAAAAAAAAATGGGCCCCTTTTTGGGTTAAATTTTTAATTTTTTTATTTTTAAACATTGAATATTTTTTTAATCTTAAAACTACTTTTTATACAAAAGATAAATTTTAATTTGTTTTAATTCATAAAATTTTCTTAAATAATTTAAAACAAAAATTTCCCTTTAAAAATTTTAAAAAAAAAATTTTAGTTTTTTTCCTTTAAACCAATTTAAAAAAGGTTTTCCTTATTTAAAAAAGTTTAAAAAGCTTCTACTTTTAAAAAAATTGAATTCTTTTAATAAAAAAAAAAAAAAGTCCCCCCCTTTTTTTTGAATTTTATCAAAATTAAAAAAAACTGTTTTTTTATGCCACTAACTTTAGGGGAAAACAAGTTTACCCAAAAAAACTTTAATTTGGTAAAATTATTAAAATTCCCCCAAAAACAACATAACACCCCTAATTAAGGAAATGTAATGTTTAATTTTTTTAAATTTTTTTTTAAAAAAATGGGAAAATTTTAATTTACTTGTTTTTTAAATTTTTTTTGTTTTTTTTTACAGTTTCCCCCAAAAAATATAATTAAAAATTAAATTTTAAAAACCCTTTAATTTTTAAAAATTATTTTATTTTCAAAATTTAATTTTGTTGGAAATTTTTTTTATAAAGTAAATTATAAAAAACTTAAAATTTTGGTTTGTTAATTAAAAATCAAGTACCTTAGTTTGAAAAAAAGTTATGGAGGACCCCCTTTAAAAAATTTTCTTATTAAGACATAATATTTACGTTTTTTTGGGAAATTTTAAACTTAAAATAAAGAAGAGTGAAAAAAACCCCAACTAAGAAAAACTAAATGGAAACCCAAAAGAAAAAAAAACTTTTTTAAAACTACGATTTAATGGGAAAAAAAAATTTAAAAACCCCACTTTTTTTACCTCCCAAAACCTAAATTTAAAAAAAGTTGTTACCCCCAAAAAAATGGGTTTGGAAAAGATTTTTTTAAACTTTTTTTGGAAAAAATTGGGAAAGATTTTTTTGGGTTAAAAGTTTAATTTTAATTTTTTTTTTTCTCTAAAAACCTGAAAATTTTAAAAAAAATTAATTATGCTTTAAACCCATTTAAAAAATAAATGACTTTTAGCCTTCTTAAGCTAAAATTTTTTCCAATTTTTTGATTTTAAATTTTATAAAATTTAAAAAAATTAATAAATTTTTTTTTATAAAAGGGAAAATTACCCTGAAATTTAAAAAAAAAAAATCCACCCTTTTTTTAAAAATTTTTAAATTTTTTAGCTATTAAAAATTTTTGGGAAAATCCCCTTTAAAAAAAAAAAAAAAACTTGTTTTCCCCCCAAAAATTTTTTTTGTTTTAAAAATTTTTTTTTATTTAAAACACAAGGGTAAAGCCACTAATTTAAAAACAAAGGTTGACCCCAAAAATAATTTGATGATTTATTTCGTACAAATAAAAATACTTAAAATTTTTGAAATGAAAAAATTTAAATTTTTTAATTTTTTTTATTGTTTAAATAAAAAAAAAAAGTTTTAAATTATTTTTTTCTGTATACTCCTTGTTTTAAAATTTTTTTAAAAAACTTTAATAAATTATTTTTTTAAAGCCAAGTTTTTTAAATTTAAACCAAGAAAAATTATAAATTTACAAAAATTTATCAAATGATTATGTAAAAACAAAAGAAGGGTTTCTTAGAAAAATCAAATCCCCCTTTGGGTTTTTTATTTTTCCCCCCCGCATAAATTCTTTAATTAACTGCATCCAAGGGGAAACATGTTTAGGTTGATACTTACCCAAAACCCAAAAGTAAAAAATTTTCAAAAATTTTTTTTATAATTTATGGATCTTTGAAGGTGTTCTTAAAAATTCCCCCCCCAAAAAAAAAAAAATAAAAATAATTAAAAATTTTGTTGATTTTTTTTTTTTTTTTTTTTTTTTTTTTTTTTTTTTTTTTTTTTTTTTTTTTTTTTTTTTTTTTTTTTTTTTTTTTTTTTTTTTTTTTTTTTTTTTTTTTTTTTTTTTTTTTTTTTTTTTTTTTTTTTTTTTTTTTTTTTTTTTTTTTTTTTTTTTTTTTTTTTTTTTTTTTTTTTTTTTTTTTTTTTTTTTTTTTTTTTTTTTTTTTTTTTTTTTTTTTTTTTTTTTTTTTTTTTTTTTTTTTTTTTTTTTTTTTTTTTTTTTTTTTTTTTTTTTTTTTTTTTTTTTTTTTTTTTTTTTTTTTTTTTTTTTTTTTTTTTTTTTTTTTTTTTTTTTTTTTTTTTTTTTTTTTTTTTTTTTTTTTTTTTTTTTTTTTTTTTTTTTTTTTTTTTTTTTTTTTTTTTTTTTTTTTTTTTTTTTTTTTTTTTTTTTTTTTTTTTTTTTTTTTTTTTTTTTTTTTTTTTTTTTTTTTTTTTTTTTTTTTTTTTTTTTTTTTTTTTTTTTTTTTTTTTTTTTTTTTTTTTTTTTTTTTTTTTTTTTTTTTTTTTTTTTTTTTTTTTTTTTTTTTTTTTTTTTTTTTTTTTTTTTTTTTTTTTTTTTTTTTTTTTTTTTTTTTTTTTTTTTTTTTTTTTTTTTTTTTTTTTTTTTTTTTTTTTTTTTTTTTTTTTTTTTTTTTTTTTTTTTTTTTTTTTTTTTTTTTTTTTTTTTTTTTTTTTTTTTTTTTTTTTTTTTTTTTTTTTTTTTTTTTTTTTTTTTTTTTTTTTTTTTTTTTTTTTTTTTTTTTTTTTTTTTTTTTTTTTTTTTTTTTTTTTTTTTTTTTTTTTTTTTTTTTTTTTTTTTTTTTTTTTTTTTCCCCCCCCCCCCCCCCCCCCCCCCCCCCCCCCCCCCCCCCCCCCCCCCCCCCCCCCCCCCCCCCCCCCCCCCCCCCCCCCCCCCCCCCCCCCCCCCCCCCCCCCCCCCCCCCCCCCCCCCCCCCCCCCCCCCCCCCCCCCCCCCCCCCCCCCCCCCCCCCCCCCCCCCCCCCCCCCCCCCCCCCCCCCCCCCCCCCCCCCCCCCCCCCCCCCCCCCCCCCCCCCCCCCCCCCCCCCCCCCCCCCCCCCCCCCCCCCCCCCCCCCCCCCCCCCCCCCCCCCCCCCCCCCCCCCCCCCCCCCCCCCCCCCCCCCCCCCCCCCCCCCCCCCCCCCCCCCCCCCCCCCCCCCCCCCCCCCCCCCCCCCCCCCCCCCCCCCCCCCCCCCCCCCCCCCCCCCCCCCCCCCCCCCAGTACTTTAAAAAATTGTTTGGGCGCATCCCTCTTATAATAAAAAAAAAAAAACATTTTCACTCCCTAGACAGTAAATTTGACTCTTGATGTAGTATTTATACTTATTAAGAACACACTGTTTTGATTATATGCCACCTATAGAAAACAAAGGTTACCCAAGACACATACATTGGTGATGATCTTCCACCTTCGTACAAATAACATAACATACACTTAGAGTGATAATGAAAAGTAGTAATGTATTTTAATTTTATTTATGATTAAAGAAAAAAAATGTTTACTGATCATTTTTCATGTATAATCCTGTTTTAACAATTCTCCTACCTAAAGTGGAACTTCTAATAACATCTAGTGATACTTCAAAGACCACAGTAAGTTTATAAGTTTAATCCTATGAATTTATTATAAACCTTTATATAAAAAAATTTTTTAATGACTAAATATAGAAAAGTCATAATTAGTAGGTATAGGATGTTGACTTATGTATAAAATACTTATCCTCCTGCCTTTGTGAAGTATTGACCCATCCATGTCAAAATTCTTGATACCTATCAAGCTGATCACAAGAATCACTGTTTGTATGCCCATCACATTACCATACCTAAAAGATAACATAATATCACAAGAATGTCATCCTAAGTCTTGATGGCATACATATATAAGAACACAGTGTCTTGAAAGAATTCCACATCTTAAGAAAAAACTAACACGACCCATACTGTAATTAGTATGATCCTCCTACCTATATACGTATCATTGTATGATTCTTATTAGCCATTTTAAAGCTACTGTTTTCATTATCATCATACGACTAAATGTATATAAAATTTTAATCAGTAATGACGTTAACTGGAATCATTACTACCAAAATTGCCCTTTACTTTAGAAAAAAATTATACCTTGATCCCTTAACTAATTTATTTGAAGCATTCCAGTTTCTTAAAAATATGATTAAATGCTGTCAACTTACCCAAAAAAATTAAAATAAGAATTTTTTTTTTTTTTTTTTTTTTTTTTTTTTTTTTTTTTTTTTTTTTTTTTTTTTTTTTTTTTTTTTTTTTTTTTTTTTTTTTTTTTTTTTTTTTTTTTTTTTTTTTTTTTTTTTTTTTTTTTTTTTTTTTTTTTTTTTTTTTTTTTTTTTTTTTTTTTTTTTTTTTTTTTTTTTTTTTTTTTTTTTTTTTTTTTTTTTTTTTTTTTTTTTTTTTTTTTTTTTTTTTTTTTTTTTTTTTTTTTTTTTTTTTTTTTTTTTTTTTTTTTTTTTTTTTTTTTTTTTTTTTTTTTTTTTTTTTTTTTTTTTTTTTTTTTTTTTTTTTTTTTTTTTTTTTTTTTTTTTTTTTTTTTTTTTTTTTTTTTTTTTTTTTTTTTTTTTTTTTTTTTTTTTTTTTTTTTTTTTTTTTTTTTTTTTTTTTTTTTTTTTTTTTTTTTTTTTTTTTTTTTTTTTTTTTTTTTTTTTTTTTTTTTTTTTTTTTTTTTTTTTTTTTTTTTTTTTTTTTTTTTTTTTTTTTTTTTTTTTTTTTTTTTTTTTTTTTTTTTTTTTTTTTTTTTTTTTTTTTTTTTTTTTTTTTTTTTTTTTTTTTTTTTTTTTTTTTTTTTTTTTTTTTTTTTTAAAAAAAAAAAAAAAAAAAAAAAAAAAAAAAAAAAAAAAAAAAAAAAAAAAAAAAAAAAAAAAAAAAAAAAAAAAAAAAAAAAAAAAAAAAAAAAAAAAAAAAAAAAAAAAAAAAAAAAAAAAAAAAAAAAAAAAAAAAAAAAAAAAAAAAAAAAAAAAAAAAAAAAAAAAAAAAAAAAAAAAAAAAAAAAAAAAAAAAAAAAAAAAAAAAAAAAAAAAAAAAAAAAAAAAAAAAAAAAAAAAAAAAAAAAAAAAAAAAAAAAAAAAAAAAAAAAAAAAAAAAAAAAAAAAAAAAAAAAAAAAAAAAAAAAAAAAAAAAAAAAAAAAAAAAAAAAAAAAAAAAAAAAAAAAAAAAAAAAAAAAAAAAAAAAAAAAAAAAAAAAAAAAAAAAAAAAAAAAAAAAAAAAAAAAAAAAAAAAAAAAAAAAAAAAAAAAAAAAAAAAAAAAAAAAAAAAAAAAAAAAAAAAAAAAAAAAAAAAAAAAAAAAAAAAAAAAAAAAAAAAAAAAAAAAAAAAAAAAAAAAAAAAAAAAAAAAAAAAAAAAAAAAAAAAAAAAAAAAAAAAAAAAAAAAAAAAAAAAAAAAAAAAAAAAAAAAAAAAAAAAAAAAAAAAAAAAAAAAAAAAAAAAAAAAAAAAAAAAAAAAAAAAAAAAAAAAAAAATTAAAAAAAAAATGGGGTTGACTATTATTTGACATAGTCTTTTTTGGCATTCTAGCTACTTTAAGAATTCTGTTTGGGACTGCCATCCTCTTATAATAAAAAAAAAAAAAAAATTTTCACCTCCAGACATGTAAATTGATTTGATGAGTTTAACTTATTAGAACAACTGTTCTTGATATATATGCACTAACTTATAGAAAAACAAAGGTTGACCAAGCCATACATTGGTGTGATTTCCCATCTTCGACAAATAACATATACATTAACACATTAGATGAATGAAAATGTAGGTAATGTATTTTATTTATTTATTGATTAATGAAAAAAATGTTTTACTGATCATTTATTCTGTAGTATCCTTGTTTTAACATTCTCCTACTAAAGTGAACTTTAATAAATTAGTGATACTTTCAAAGACCAGAAGTTTTATAGTTAATCTTGAATTCATTTAACTTTATACTGAATTTATCTATGACTAAATATAGTAAAAGTCTATAATTGTAGGTATAGGATTTGACTTAGTTAATAAAATAACATATCCTCTGGCCTTTGTGTAGCTATGACCCATCCATGTACATAAATTCTTGATACTATTCAGCTGCATCAGCAAGAATACGTTAGTATGCATAATTTCATACTAAAGAACATTAACATATTCACAGATATGTCATCAGCTAGTCTTGATGGAGTACATCAATAAGAACACAGGTTTTGAAGAATTCCCCATCTTAAGAAAAAAAAAATAAACCGACTAATGTCTGTTTTTAATTAGTAAGATCTTTCCTACTTTTTTATATAAAAAGTTTTTTTTCGTTTCGAACTGAATTCTGAAAAAAAAAGCCTTCCTAACTAATGTTTTCATATCTTTTTTCTAACACCTTTAAAAAATATTTTAACCTTTGGTTTAATTAGTTTTAATTGAAAAAAGTTAAAACTTGGGAAAATCATTAAATTTTACCAAAATTCCTTTACTTTAGAAAAAAATTAAGAAGCCCATTTATCTTTTAACTACCAATGTTATTTAAGGCGGTTTTTTCAGTACCATTAGAAATCAATGATTTTTATATGCTTTTTGCAATACTTTAACCTAAAAAATTTTAAGAAAAAAAAGGAAATCATGTTTTGAATAAAATAAAAGATTTAACCTTCCTTAGAAAAGCAAATCGTCAGCCCAACCTTTGATGGAATTTTATCCAAATTAAGAAATACTGTTCTTATAGTTGCACTATTTTTATAGGAAACACAGATGACCCAAAACACTTACATCTTGATAATATGATAATATTCCCATCTTCCATAACTTCAACAAACACCAACTATTAGAGTAAGATGAAAAGTATGTGAATTTAATTAATTGTATTAATTATCAATGATGCAAATATTTATTGACTTGTTTATCATGTTGTAAATGTTTGATTTTAGAGTTCTCCCACTGAAGATGAAATTATATTACATCAGTGAATTTACAATGACCACGGTAAGTTTATAAGTTAGTGTTGGATTCACTATTAGCGTTTATATGTGAGATATTTCTAATATCATAAGACTAAATAAAAAAGTTTAATTATAAGGAGTTGACTTATTAATAAAATAACATAGACTCCTAGCTGTTGAAAATGAAGTTCATGGTATTGGACATATTACATGAATATTGTCGGTTATTCAAGCGCATCAATGAATCTGTTTAGGATGGTCTTCAAATTAACATACCAAGAAGGAAATTGAAAAATACCAAAAAGTATCGCATGATCTTGATGGACTAACCACATGAAAACACTGTCTTGAGAGAACTCCACCGATCTTAATGGAAAAATACATTTATGCACCTACATGTAATTGTTGATCCCCCACTTTAAATACGTTCAATTGAATGCTTCAGCCCACAAACACCACAGTGGTATAGAACAGATGTGGATTTCAAATTTTGGATTGATTGTATTATGGATGTGTCTTGTTAGTGTTAAGTTGAATGAATTTTATTGTTTGCAGTCTAAGCACCATAGAAATAAAATAATTATCTAGTCTGACATTTAATGACTATGTAATGATCAAATAGATTCTGTTTAGCCATTCATTAACGCTACAATTCTTATTTTTATACGATTAAATTTTATGAAATTCTAATATATAAGTAATGTCGTTGACTAGATTTTTTGGTTACCAAAGTTCCATGAAATTTAGAAAAAATAATGGCTTGCTCTTATTGAATAGCTTTTATGGCTATTCTAGCTACTTAAAGATTTTCTTTGGGGTGCCACCTCTTTATAAAAAAAAAACATTGTTCACCTCCCAGACATGTAAATTGACTCTTATGTAGTATTATACTTATTAAAACACATGTTTTTGATATATGACTAACCTTATGAAAAACAAAGTTGACCAAGACACATACTTGGTGATGATCTTCCCATCTTCAGTACAATAAACTTACATAACACATTAAGTGATAATAAATAGTGTAATGTATTTAATTTTTTTATTATTAAATAAAAAAATGTTTTTCTGACTCTTTATTCATGTAGTATCCTGTTTAACAATTCTCCACCTAAAGTGGAACTTCAATAACATAGTGATATTCAAAGACACAGTAGTTTATAAGTTTAATCCTTGAATTATTATAAACCTTTACTATGAATTTTCATAATGACTAATATATAAAAGTCATATTAGTAGGTATAGGATGTTTATTATGTTAATAAATAACATTATTCTCCTGGCCTTTGTGATAGCTATTGACCATCCTGTACATAAATCTTGATACCTATTCAAGTGATCAGCAAGGAATCACTGTTTGTATGCCATCACACTACCTACCTAAAGATAAATAACATATTCAAAGATATGTCTCAGCATAAGTCTTGATGGAGATACATACAATGAAAAACACGTGTTCTTGAAGGATTCCACAATCTTAAGAAAAAAAAAATAACATGACCATGTACTGGTAAATTATAATGATCCTCCTCTCTTATACGTTATGATTGTAATGATTGTATTAGCCATTTAAAGTACTGTTTTATTATCATCATAACGACTAAATGATAAAAATGTTTTATTCAGTATTGACGTTAAAAATTCCCCCCCCCCCCCCCCCCCCCCCCCCCCCCCCCCCCCCCCCCCCCCCCCCCCCCCCCCCCCCCCCCCCCCCCCCCCCCCCCCCCCCCCCCCCCCACATTTAATGACTATGTATATGAATCAATATAGATTCGTTTTAGCCATTCATTTACGCTACAATTTACTCTAATTTTTTTAACGATTAAATTTTCATGAAAATTCTAAATATAATAAGTTAATGTCGTTGGGCTAGATTTTTTGGTTACCAAAGTTACCCATGAAATTAAAAAAAAAATAATGGGCCTTGACTCATTATTTGACATAGTCTTTTAATGGCTATTCTAGCTACTTTAAAGAATTCTGTTTGGGACTGCCATCCCTCTTATAATAAAAAAAAAAAAAAAAAAACATTGTTCACCTCCCTAGACATGTAAATTTGACTCTTGATGTAGTATTTATACTTATTAAGAACACACTGTTCTTGATATATATGCCACTAACCTTATAGAAAAACAAAGGTTGACCCAAGACACATACATTGGTGATGATCTTCCCACTCTTCAGTACAAATAGAACATATACATTAACACACCTTAGAGTGATAATGAAAATAGTAGGTAAATGTATTTTAATTTTATTTATTGATTAAATAAAAAAAATGTTTTACTGACTCATTTATTCATGTAGTACTCCTTGTTTTAACAATTCTCCTACCTAAAGTGGAACTTCTAGTAACATCTAGTGATACTTTCAAAGACCCCAGTAAGTTTTATAAGTTTAATCCATTGAATTCATTATAAACCTTTACTAATGAAATTTTTCTAATGACTAAATATAGTAAAAAGTCTATAATTAGTAGGTATAGGATGTTTACTTATGTTAATAAAATAACATTATTCCCTGGCCTTTGTGTTTGCTATTGACCCATCCATGTACATAAATTCTTGATACCTATTCAAGCTGCATCAGCAAGGAATCACTGTTTTGTAGTGCCATCACACTTACCATACCTAAAAGATAACATAACTTATTCACAAGATATGTCATCAGCATAAGTCTTGATGGAGCATACATACTTTTGAAGAACACAGTGTTCTTGATAGGAATTCCCCCAATCTTAAAAAAAAAAAAACTAACATCGACCCATGTACTGGTAAATTAGTAATGATCCTCCTACTCTTATTTTACGTTATCGATGTAATGATTCTGTATTAGCCATTTTAAAGCTTTCTGTTTTCATTATCATCATAACGACTAAATGTATATAAATGTTTTAATTCAGTAATTGACGTTAACTGGGAAACATTAGCTACCAAAAATTGCCCTTTAACTTTAGAAAAAAATTAATAGCCCTTGATCCCTTAACCTACATGTTATTTTGAAGGCTATTCCAGTTACTTTAAGAAAATATTTTATTGTAAATGCTGTTTTACTTTACCCTAAAAAAATTAAGAATAAGAACATTTAAACCTTCTTAGAAAGCTAATGTCAGCCCAACCTTTGATGGAATTTTTATCCAAATTAAGAAAATACTGTTTTAATAGATATGCCACTAATCTTATAGGAAAACACAGATTGACCAAAAACACTTAAATCTGTGATAATATTAATAATATTCCCACTCTTCATTTTAAACATTCAACATATACACCAAATAACTTAGAGTGAAGAATGATTTAATGTATGTGAATTTAATTTAATTGTATTAATTAATGCAATGATGCAGAATATTTATTGACTTTTTTTCATGTTGTAATAATTGTTTTGATTTGTAGCAGGTTCTCCCACCTGAAGATGAAATTATAAATTTCATCAAGTGAAATTTACAATGACCACGGTAAGTTTTATAAGTTCAGTTGTTATGGATTCATATTAGCGTTTAATAATGTGATGATATTTTTCTAATCATCATAATGACTAAATTCATAAAAAGTCTTAATTAATATTTGGATGTTGACTTAAGTTAATAAAAAAATAGTACCTCTAGCCTGTTGAAAAAAAGTTCAATGGCTATTGGACCATCCCATTTACATGAACTATTGTCGGTTATTTAAGCAGCTCAATGAATCATTGTTTAGGATGGTCTTCAAACTTAACATACCAAGAAGGAGAACATTGAAAATACAACAACATATGTCATCAGCATATTCTTGATGGAACTTACACAACACGAAAAAACACTGGTCTTGAGAGGAACTCCACCCATCTTAATGGAAAAACAACATTTTGCACCTACATGTACATTAGTGATGATCCTCACACTTTAAATACGTTTTAAAAATTGTAAAGACTTCCAGTCCCACCAAAAAACCACAGTGGTAATAGGAACAGAGTGTGGATTTTCAAATTTTTGATTGATTGTACTTATATGGAATGTGTCATTTGTTGAGTTTTTAATGTTGTAATTGAATTTTATTGTTTTTACAGTCTAACACCATAGAAATAAAATAATTACATCAGTCTGACATTTAATGACTATGTAAATGAATCAATATAGGGTTCTGTATTAGCCATTCATTAAAGCTACAAATTTTTCTATAATTTTTATAACGATTAAATTTCATGAAAATTCTAAATAATAAGTAATGTCGTTGAATAGATTTTTTGGTTACCAAAGTTACCATGAATTTAAAAAAAAAATTTAATGGCCTTCTCATTATTTGGGCATAGTTTTTATGGCTTTCTAGCTCTTAAAGAATTCTGTTTGGGACTCCATCCCTCTTAAATAAAAAAAAAAAAAACATTTGTTCACCTCCCTAGGGCATGTAAATTTGATCTGATGTAGTATTTATACTTATTTAAAAACACTGTTTTGGATTATATGCCACTAACCTTTAGAAAAACAAAGGTTGACCCAAGACAAAACATTGGTGATGATTTCCCATCTTCCGTACAAATAACATTACATTAACACACTTAGAGTGATATGAAAAAAGTAGGTAAATTATTTAATTTATTATTGATTAAATAAAAAAATGTTTTACTGACTCATTTATTTGAGTAATCCTTGTTTAAAACAATTTCCTACCTAAAGTGAACTTCTAATAACAACTAGTGATACTTTCAAGACCACAGTAAGTTTTATAAATTTAAATCCTATGAATTCATTATAAACCTTTACAATGAATTATCTTAATGACTAAAATATAAAAGTCTATAATTGGAGTATGGATTTGACATTTGAATAAATAACATTTTATCCTGGCCTTTGTGTAGCTTTTTGGGCCTCCATTGGGACATAAATTCTTGATCCTATTCAAGCTGCATCAGCAAGAATCACTGTTTAGTAGTGCCATCACATTTACCATATAAAAAATAACATAACATATTCACAAGATATGTCATCGCTAAAGTCTTGATGGAGCAACAATAATATAAGAACACGTGTTTTGAGGAATTCACCAATTAAAGAAAAAAAACTAAACGACCCATTTTACTGGTAAATTTAGCTGATCTCCTACTCTTATATACGTTACGATTGTAATGATTTCTTATTAGCCATTTTAAACTACTGTTTTTATTATATCTTACGCTAAATGTAAAATAAAATGTTTTAATTCAGTAATTGCGTTAACTGGAATCATTAGTACCAAAAATTGCCTTTAACTTTAGAAAAAAATTAATAGCCCTTGATCCTTAACCTACATGTTTTTTTTGAAGGCTATTCCAGTTACTTTAAGAAATTTGATTTAAATCTGTCATACTTTTCCCTAAAAAAATTAAAATAAACATTTTATAAACCTCCCTTTGAAAGCTAATGTGCCCCCTTGAGGAATTTTTTCCAAAATTTAAAAAAAACTGTTTTATGATATTCCAAACTTATGGAAAAACCAAAAATTTTCCCAAAACATATCTTGTTTTTTAAAATTTTCCCATCTTCCCTAAAATTAACATATACAAAACAAATTTGAGTGAAATGAAAAAGTAGTAATTAATTTAATTTATTAATTAAAAAATATGGTTTTATTTACTTTTTATTTATGTTGTAATAATTTTTTGTTTTACATTTCCCACCTAAGTGAAATTTTTAAAAACATCAAAGGGAATTTTAAGACCCCTGGAAATTTTATAAATTTTTTATGGATTCATATTTCCTTTAATAAATGAATTTTTTTTTCATAAGACTAAATATATAAAAAGTTTTTAATTTAATTAGGATGGACTTATTTTAAAAAAAATTTTCCCTTTGATTTGTAAATAGCTATTAAACCACCTTTCTTTTTGATATTCAGTCTTAAGAAAATTTTTTTATGCTCAAACTTACCCTTTAAAAAAAATAAAAATTTTTAACTATTCACAAATTTTATGGTTTACCAAAAAAAGTCTTAAAGGAAACCCTAAACTTATGGGAAAACAAAATTTTTTCTTTTAAAAGGGAAATTTCCCATTTTAAAAAAAAAAACAATAAACCCGTTGGAAATTGTAATGATTTTTTTTTTTTTTATGGGTTTATTGTTGTTTTTTTTGTTATTGTTTTCTTAACTCCCCCTTTTTAAATTTTCATAAATTTAAAACATTTTAAATGTAATTTTTAAATTGTTTTTAATTTTTAATTTTTTTTAAGATAAATTTTAGCTAAAAAAAATTGCCCTTTTTTTTAACTTTTAAGAAAAAAATTAATGGGGCCTTGTCCCAACTACATTTTTTATTTTGAAGGGGGCTTATTAAAAAAAAAAAAAAAAAAGTTATTTAAGAAATTTTGATTTAAAAAATGCCTGTTTAATTTACCCTAAAAAAAAAAAAAGAAACCCCCAAAATTTTACCCCTTCTTAAAAACTAATTCACCCACCCCTTTTTAAAGGAAAATTTTTAAAAAAATTTTAAAGAAAATATGTTTTTTAATTTATTTGTTTTTTTTTTTTCTTAAAAAAAAAAAACACAGACTTTTCAAAAACATAAATTTTAATTTAAAATAATTTTTCAAAAATTTTCATAAAATTCAAATATAAAAAACTAAAATTGGTTAGATGAAATTAGGAAAAAATTTAATTTCCCCTTTTTATTAATTAAATTTTTTATTGATGCAAAAAATTTTTTATTTACCCCTTTTTGTTTTTTAGTATTTTTAATAATTGTTTTTTATTTTGCACTCCCTTTTAAAAAAAAAATAAAAAATTCCCCTCGAAAATTAACATAAACCACGGTAAAAAGTTTTTTATTAATTGTTTTGATTTTAATGATTCGTTTTAAAATTTTAAAGTATTTTCTTTCTTTCAAAACTAAATTTTATAAAATTTTTAATTATTTAAATTATTGGGAAATTTGACAAAAAGTTTAAAATTTTAAAAAAAATTACCCCTTATTTAAAAAATTTTTTTTAAGGCTTTAAACCCCCTTTTCTTTAAAATTTTGTTTTAAATTTTCCGCATAAAACAAATTTTTTGTGTCCAAAAACCTTAAAATAAAAGAAACTTTAACAAATTAAAAATATGTTTTTAGATTCTTATGGCTTACCAAAAAAGAAAAAATTTTTTAAAAAATTTCCACCAAAACTTAAAAAAAAAAAATGAAAAATTGTAATTAAGAAAGATCCCTAACTTTTAAAACGTTTAAAATTGTTGATTTTTAGCCCCCCCCAAAAAACCACCCCCATTTTTTATAGGAAAAGTTTAAATTTTTTAAATTTTTTGGAAAAAATTATTGTCAAAAAATTTTTTAATTTTTTATTTGTTTTGTTTAAGGTATCATTTTAATTTATTGTTTGGCAAAATTCCCTAAAAAAAATAAAAATAAAAAAATTAAAAATTGCTTTTGGGAATTTTTAAAAAAAAATGGTTTAAATGATCAATAAAAAACCAAAAACCCATTTCCTTTAAATTTTTAAATTTACTCTATAAATTTTAAAAATACCCAAAAAAGTTTAAATTGAAAATTTAATTATTTAAGTTATTTTTTTTTTTTGTTGAATAATTTTTTTTTGGTTACCAAAAAAAAATTTTTCCATGAAATTTAAAAAAAAAAAATTTAATGGGTTTTTCATTTTTTGGAAAACATAAAAACTTTTTTAATGGCTTTAAATTCTTTCCCCAATTAAAAAAATTTGGGTTTGGGAAAAAATTTTTTTTTTTTATTTTCCCTTTCTTTTATTTTTTTTAAAAAAAAAAAAAAAAAAACATTGCCCTCCAACATGTAAATTTTTTCTTGATGAATTAACAAAGAAAAAAACTGTTCTTGAAAATCCCAACCCTTATGAAAAACAAATTTTCCCCCCAACATTGGGTGACTTTCCCCCTTTTGTTAAAAAATTTTTACTTAACACAAAGTGAATTGAAAAAGAGGGTTTTATTTTAAAATTTTTTTATTTATTAAATAAAAAAAATGTTTTTTTGATTTTATTATGTATTTATTGTTTTAAAATTTTTACCAAAAGGGAAAAAAATAAAATTAGTGAATTTAAAAGACAAGTAAGTTTTTATAAGTTTAAACCATATTAAATTCAAAATTTTAAATTTTTTTAAATAATTTATTTAATTCTAAATAATTTAAAAAAGTTATAATTTGGTAAAGTTTACAGTTTAAAAAAAAATTATTTTGGCCTTTTGAACAACCATTTTACTAAAAATTTTATCCCATTCAAACTTATAAAGGGAAACCCCGTTTGGTGCATCCTTTTAAAAAAAAAAAAAAAAATTTCACAAAAATGTTAAAAAGTCTTGATGGGATTTAAAACTATAAAAAACACTGTTCTTTAAAATTCCACCAACTTAAGAAAAAAAATTGACCCAGATTTAAAATTGTATGACCTCCCCCTCTTTAAAACAAAAAGATTTTAAATTCAAAATTAGATTTTTAAAGTATTTTTTTTTATATTATAAAAAAAAGTTTTTGTTTTAATTTTTAATTGAGTAACCCGGAAATTCTACCAAAAATTCCTTTTAAAAATTTGAAAAAAAATTTTTCCTTTTTCCCTTAAAAACCTTTATTTTGAATTTTCCTTACTTTAAAAAAAGTTTAATTGTGTATATTACCCCAAAAAATTTAAAAAAAAAATTTTAAAACCCCTTGAAACTAAATTGCCCAACCTTTATAATTTTTTATCCAAATTAGAAAATACTGTTTTAATAGTATCCACAATCTTTTAAGGGGAAAAACAATTACAAAAACACTTTAATTGTGATAATATTAAAAAAAACCATTTTCCATAAAAAATTAAACCAAACCCCAATCTTAAGGGAAAAAAAATAAAATTTTTAAAAATTTATTTTTTTAAATTAATAATGATCCCCTATTTTTTGCTTGTTTTTTCCATTTGTTTTTTTTTTAAATAAAATTGTTTTAAATTGTAAGCAGGGTTTTCTCCAAAACCCTTTCTTTAGAAAAAAATTTGTTTTTTTAAATTTTTTTTAATTTTTCCCTTTTAAAAAAAATTTTTAAGGTTTTTTAAAAAAAATTTTAAAAAGGGAAGTTTTTTAAAAAAAAAAGTTTTTAGTTGTTTTATGGTTTTTTCAATAAATTTAAACCCCTTTTTCCTTTTAATTTTAAATGTTTTTATTTTTTTTAATTTTTTTTTTTCTTATTCATTTTTTTAAAAAAAATTTGGGACCTTTTTTAATTTTAAAAAAACATAAAAAAAGTTTTTTTAATTAAAATTTTTTTTTAAGGATGTTTTTTTTTTTTTCTAAAAAATTTAAAAAAAATTAACTTAAAAAAATTTTAAAAACCTCCAGCCTGTTGAAAATGAATTCAATGGCTATTGGGGCCATCCCATTTACATGAACTATGCGGTTATTCAAGAGTCAATGAATCACGTTTAGGGTGGTCTTCAAAATTTTAAAACCAAAAAGAAACATTTTAAAAATACACAAAAATGTCTCAGCATGATTCTTAGGGAAATTACACAACAGAAAAACCTGGTCTTGAGAGGAAATCCACCGATCTTTAAAGGAAAAACTAAATTTATGCACCCACATGTACATTAGTATGATCCCCCACTCTTAAATCGTTAACAAAATTTTAATGACCCTTTCCCGCCCCCCAAAACACCACAGTGGTAATAGGAAAAGAGGTGGATTTTTTAAATTTTTTGGATTGATTTTATTATTGGAATGTGCATTTGTTTTTTGTTAATGTTGAATTGTAATTTTTTGTTTTACGTCTAACACCCTAGAAAAAAAATTAATTAATCTTTCTGAAAATTAATGACTTGTAAAAAGAATCAATTTTAGATTCTGTATTAGCCCTTCATTAACGCTACAATTTACTTAAAATTTTTTTAACGATTTAAATTTTCATGAAAAATTTTTAAAATAATAAGTTTGTCGTTGACTAGATTTTTTGGTTTCCAAAATTACCTGAAAATTTTAAAAAAAAATAAAGGGCCTTTATCAAATTTGACATGTCTTTTTTAGGTATTTTTAGCTTTTTAAAAAATTCTTTTGGGGGCTGCCATCCCTCTTATAATAAAAAAAAAAAAAAAAATTGTTCACCCCCCTAACATTTTAATTTTGACTCTTGATGTAGTATTTTATTATTAAGAACACATGTTCTTGAAAATTTGCCACTAACCTTTTAGAAAAACAAAAATTGACCCAAGAACTACATTGGTGATGATCTTCCACTCTCGACAAAGGGGAAAATTCATTAAAACACTGGGTGTAAAGAAAAAAGAGGGAAAGTATTTTATTTTATTATTTATTAAATAAAAAAAAAAGTTTTAGCTCATTTATTCATGTAGTTCCTTTTTTTAAAAAAATTCTCCCACCTAAAGTGGAACTTCTAATAACTTAGTGATACTTTCAAAGACACAGTAAATTTTTTTAAAATTTAATCCCTATGAAATTTATTATAAACCTTTTCTAAGAATTTTTTCATAAAGACTAAATATAGTAAAAAGTTATAATTATAGGTATAGGATGTTGACTTATTTAATAAAATAAAATTATTCCCTGGCCCTTTTTGATAGTATTGACCCCTCCATGTACAAATTCTTGATACCCATTCAAGCTGCATCAGCAAAGGGAACACTGTTTAGTAGTGCCATCACACTTACCATACCCAAAGATAACTAAAAAATTCCAAGATATGTCGTCAGCATAAGTCTTTTGGAGCTAATCAATGAAAAACAAGTGTTTTGAAAAGGAATTCCCCCAATTTAAAGAAAAAAAACTAAAAATCGACCCCCGTACTGGTAAATTAGTAAAGATCCTCCTACTCTTTTTACGTTTTCGATTGTAATGATTCTGTATTAGCCATTCTTAAAAACTCTGTTTTCTTATCATCATAACGACAAATGTATATAAAAGTTTTAATTCAGTAATTGACGTTAAATGGAACATTTGCTACCAAAATTGCCCCTTTTAAATTTAGAAAAAAATTTAAAAGCCCCTTTATCCCCTTAACCCCAAATTTTTTTTTGAAGGGTATTCCATTACTTTAAAAAAAAATATTGAAATTTAAAAAACTTATACTTCCCCAAAAAAAATTAAAAATAAGAAACATTTTAACCCTTTTTAGAAAACTAATTCAGCCAACCCTTTTATGGAATTTTTTTTTAATTTGGGAAAAAATGTTTTTAAAAATATCCCTAACTTTAGGAAAACACGATTTACCCCAAAAAAACTTAAAATCTTGTAATATTAATAATATTCCCACTCTTTTCCATAAACATTTTTTCCCTTACACCAACTAAATTAAGGAAAAATGATAATAGTATGTGAATTTAATTTAATTTTTATTAATTTTAATGCAATGATGCAGATATTTATTTACTTTTTATTCATGTTGTAAAATTGTTTTGATTTTTAGCAGTTCTCCACCTGAAAATGAAATTATAAATTTCATCAAGTGAAATTTACAAGACCCCGGTAAAATTTTATAATTTTTAGTTGTTATGGGTTTTAATATTAGCGTTTTAAATTTAAAGTGATGATATTTTTTAATCATCATAAAAACTAAAAAATCATAAAAAGTCTTAAATTAATATAGGATGTTGACTTAAATTATAAAATAAATAGTCCTCCTAGCCTGTTGAAAATTTAAAATCAATGGTATTGGACCCTCCTTTTTCTGAACTATTGTCGGTTATTCAAGCAGCATAATGAATCCTGTTTGGTGGTCTTAAATTAACAACCAAGAAGAGAACATTGAAAAAAAACACAAATATGTCATCAGCATGATTCTTTGGAACTTACCACACACGAAAAACACGGTCTTGAGAGGAACCCACCCCTCTTAATGGAAAAATAAATTTATGCACCTACATGTAATTATATGATCCCCCACCTTTTAAAAACGTTAACATTGTAATGCCCCTTAAACCCCCCAAAACACCCACCTGGTATTGGGAAAAGAGTGTGGGTTTTTTAAATCTTTGGATTTTATTGTACTTATAGGAATGTGTCATTTGTTTGAGGTTAATGTTGAAATTTTAATTTTATTGTTGACGTTTTAAGCACCATAGAAAATAAAAATAATTAAATTTGTCTAATTTAATGACTATGTAAAAGAAACAATAAGATTCTGTATTAGCCATTATTAACGTAATTTCTCTAATTTTTTTAAAAAATTAAATTTTCATGAAAATTTAAATATAATAAGTAAATGCGTTGACTAGATTTTTTGGGGTTTCCAAGTTACCCAGAAATTTTAAAAAAAAAAAAATGGGCCTTAATCATTATTTGACATTTGTCTTTTATGGCTATTCTAGTACTTTAAAAAATTCTGTTTGGGGGCGCCATCCCCCTTATAATAAAAAAAAAAAAAAAAAAAATTTTCACCCCCTAGACATGTAAATTTGACTCTTTAAGTGTATTTATACTTATTTAAGAACACACGTTCTTGATATAATGCCCCTAAAATTATAGAAAAAAAAAAGGTTGACCCAAGAACTTTCATTGGTGATGTCTTCCCATCTTCGTACAAATAAAACATTACATTAACACACTTGAGTGATAATGAAAATAGAGGTAAATGTATTTTAATTTTTTTATTTATTAAATAAAAAAAAAAATTTTTTTCTGACTCTTTATTAAATTTAGTAATCCTTGTTTTAACAATTCCCTACCCAAAGTGGAACTTTAATAACATCTAGTGAAACTTTAAAGACCCCATAAGTTTTATAAGTTTAATCCATATGAATTCATTATAAACCTTTACTAATGAATTTTTCTAAAAGACTAAAAAATAGAAAAAGCTATAATTAGTAGGTAAGGTGTTTACTTATGTTAATAAAAAACTTTTTCCCCCTGGCCTTTGTGTAGCTATTGACCCCTCCATGACATAAAATTTTTGATACCCATTCAAGCTGCATCAGCAAGGAATCACTGTTTAGTAGTGCCATACATTACCTACCCAAAAGATAAATAACATATTCACAAGATTGTCCAGCATAAGTTTGATGGGATAAAACATATAAGAACACGTGTTCTTGAAAGGAATTTTCCCCCAATCTTTAAAAAAAAAAAATAACACGACCCATGTACTGGTAAATTTTAAGATCTCCTACTCTTAATCTTAACGATTGTAATGATTCTTTATTACCATTTTTAAAGCTACTGTTTTTTATTACATCAAACGACTAAAGTAATAAAATGTTTAATTTCAGTAATTGACGTTAACTGGAATCATTAGCTACCAAAAAAATTTCCCTTTAAAATTTTTGAAAAAATTAATGCCCCGATCCCCTTTAAACCTACTGTTATTTTGAAAGGGTATTCCATTATTTAAGAAAAAATTTATTTAAATGCTGTCTACTTACCCCAAAAAAAATTTAAAAATAAGACATTTTTAACCCTTTTTAGAAAGCTAAGTCAGCCAACCTTTTTTGGAATTTTTTATCCAAATTAAGAAAATACTGTTTTAAAGATATGCCACAATCTTATAGGGGAAAAAACAGATTGACCAAAAACACTTAAATCTGTGATTATTAAAATATTTCCCCCTCTTTCCCAAACATTCAACAAACACCAACTAACTTGAGTGAAAAGATAATAGTATGTGAATTTAATTTAATTGTATTAATTAAACAATGATGCAGAATATTTTTGACTTTTTATTCATGTTTTAATAAAAGTTTTGATTTGTAGCAGTTTTTCCACCTGAAAAGAAAATAATTCATCAAGTGAAAATTTTTCAAGACCGGTAAGTTTTATAAGTTCAGTTGTTATGGGTTCATATTAGCTTTAAAAAATGTGGTTTTTTTCTAATCATCTAAGATAAATATTAAAAATTTTTAATTAGGATTTTACTTATTAATAAAAAAAAATTGCCTTACTTTGAAAAAAATTAATGGCTTTGGGCCTTCCTTTTAAAGCTTTGGGTTTTTTAAAACCCCTAAAAGAATATGTTTTAAAGGCTTCAAACTTAAAACCCAAAAAAATTGAAAAATTAACCTTTGTCACACAATTTTTGATGGAATTACCAAAAAAAAAACTGGTTTTTTAGAAACCACCTTTTTTATGGAAAAACAATTTACACCTACAGTAATATTGGGGTGATTCCCCACTCTTAAAAAAAACAATTAAATTCACCAAAAAACCCACAGTGAAGGAAAAGTTTTGGATTTTAAAATTTTTGGATTATTTGCTTTTTGGGAAATTTTTATTTTTTTTGGGGGGTGTTAATTTTTAATTGTTTTTATTTTTGCAGTCGCACCTGAAAATAAAATAATTACATCATTAATTTAATGACAGTAAAAATCAATTTTAGGGTTTTATTGCTTTATTAGTTAATTTTTAATTTTTATAAGATAAATTTTCATAAAATTTTAAAATTAAAAATTAATGTGTTAAGTTTTTTTTACCCAAATTTCCCCTGTTTAAAAAAAAATTAATGGGCCTTGAATTATTTAAGCTTTTTTAGGTTTTTTCAGCACAAAGAATCTGTTTGGGGATGTCCCTTTTAAATAAAAAAAAAAAAAAACATTGCACCTCCCAACATTTTAAATTTTATCTTTATGGATTTTAAAAAAGAAAACCGCTTGAAAATCCACACCCTTATGAAAAAACAAATTGAACCAAAAAATACATTGTAAAGTCTCCCACTTTTTACAAAATACTCAAAAAACCAAAATGATAGAAAAAAAGGTTTTATTTAATTTTAATTTATTGATTAAAAGGAAAAAAAAGTTTTATGTAAATTTAATTGTAATTTTTTTAACAACCCTACTAAAAATTTTTAAAATCTATGATATTTAAAAACCCAATAAGTTTTTAAGAATCCATTAATTCATTATTAAATTTTTATAATTATTTTATGACTAAATATAGTAAAGTCTTATAATTTTTGGTTAAGTTAATGAATTTTAAAAAAAATTTTGGCCTTTGTATATATTGACCCCTAGTTTTTTTTGCTATTCAAACTCTTAAAAGAATCCCCTTTTGGATGCCATCCTTTAAATAAAAAAAAAAACTTTCAAGAATGTATTTAATCTTTATGGAGATAATACTATAAAAACCCCGGGTTTTGAAAGGATTTACCTTAAGAAAAAAAAATTAACAAGACACTTTAAAATTGTATGATCCCTCCACTTTTTAAGTTTTCAAATGACATATACCCTTTTTAACACCTTAATATAAGAAAATGTAATTAAAAATTTTTAATTTAATTTATTAATAAAAAAAAAATTTTTAAATTTTAAAAAATTTATCCCCCTTGAACCCTTCCACTTTTTTTAACATTCCCAATTTTTGAAAATTTTTTAAATCTGTATACTTTCCCAAAAAAAAAGTAAGTTTTATAATTTTAAAAGAATTCAAAACCTTTATGGAATTTTATCCAAATTAAGAAAAATCTTTTTAATAGATTGTTAAAAATTTATAAAAAACAAATTACCCCCTTCTTTGTGAAATATTGAAAATTTCCCCCTTTCCTAAACTTCAACATAATCACCAAAACCTTTTTGAGTGAATTGTTAAAATAGGAATAATTTTTTTATTAAAGATAATATCAGGTATTTATGACTTTTATTCATTGAAACAGTTTTTTTTGAGATTCCCCCTAAGAAAAAAAATTTCATCAAGTGAATTTAAATGACCTGGGAATTTTTAAGTTCATTGTTTTGGGTTCTATTTGCATTTTAACAAATTTTTTTTTTTCTAAACATCATAACGACAAAATGTTATAAAAGTTTTAATTTAGTAATTGACGTTAACTGAATCATTAGCTACCAAAAATTGCCCTTTACTTTAGAAAAAAAATTAAAAGCCCTTGTTCCCCTTTCCTACGTTTTTTGAAAAGGGTTTCCAGTTACTTTTAAAAAATATTGATTGTAATGCTGTCTACTTCCCCAAAAAAAATTAAAAATAAACTTTAAAACCTTCTTAGAAACTAAATTTAGCCCCAACCTTTGATGGAAATTTTTTTCCAATTAAAAATACTTTTTTTAAAAATATGCCCCTAAACTTTTTGGGAAAAAACAGATTGACCAAAAAAATTAAAACTGTGATAATATTTATATTCCCCCTCTTCCATAACATTCCCAAATATAACCAACTAAATTAGAGTAAAAATGATAATATTTGTGAATTTAATTTAATTTATTAATTAAAAGCAAGATGCGAATATTTTTTGACTTGTTTATTCAGTGTAAAAATTGTTTTGATTTGTAGCAGTTCTCCCACCTGAAGATGAAAATTTTAATTACTTTAATGAAATTTACAAAGACCCCGGTAAGTTTTATAAGTTCAGTTGTTTTGGGTTCATATTAGCGTTTATTAATGTGATGATATTTTTTAATCTATAATGACTAAATATCTAAAAAAATCTTAAATTAATATAGGATGTTGACTTAAATTAATAAAATAACAAATACCTCCTAGCCTGTTTAAAATGAAGTTCAATGGCTATTGGACCATCCCCTTTACATAACTATTGTCGGTTTTTCAAAACAGCATCAAAGAATCACTGTTTTGGATGGTCTTCAAACTTTAAAATACCAAAAAAGAAAAATTGAACAAAATCCCAACATATGTCATCAGCATGATTCTTGAGGAACACAACACAGAAAAACACTGGTCTTGAGAGGAACTCCACCGATCTTAATGGAAAAAAAAACATTTATGCCTACTGTACATTGTAGACCTCCCACTCTTAATACTTAAAATTGTAATGACCCTTTCCCGCCCCCCAAAAAACCCACAGTGGTTTTAAAAGGAACAGAGGTGGATTTCAAATTCTTTGGATTTTTTGTACTTTTATGGAATGGTCATTTGTTTGGTTTAATGTTTCAAATTTTAATTTTTTTTTTTGACAGTCTAAGCACCATAGAAAAAAAAAATATTAATTAAATCTGACATTTTTAAAGATATGTAAATGAATCAATATAGATTCTGTATTAGCCATCATTTAAAGCTCAAATTTTCTCTAATTTTTATAACGATTTAAATTTTATGAAAAAATTTTAAAAAATAAAAGTAAATGTCGTTGACTAGATTTTTTGGTTACCAAAGTTACCATAAAAAAAAAAAAAATTTGGGCCTTGACTTTTATTTGACTAGTTTTTTATGGCTATTCTAACTTTAAAAAATTCTTTTGGGACTGCCATCCCTCTTATAAAAAAAAAAAAAAACATTGTTTACCTCCCTTGACTGAAAATTTGACTCTTATGAGTATTTATATTTTTAAGAAACACACGTTTTTGATAATATGCCATAACCTTAAGAAAAAACAAAAAATTTACCCAAGACCATAATTGGTGGATCTTCCCCCTTTCAGTACAAATAGAACTATACATTACCACTTAGAGTGATATGAAAAAAAGAGGTAAATGTATTTTAATTTATTTTTGTTAAATAAAAAAAATGTTTTACTGAAACCCTTTATTATTAAATATCCTTGTTTTAACATTCTCCTACCTAAAGGGGGAATTCAATAACATCTAGTGATACTTTCAAAGACCACAGTAAGTTTTATAAGTTTAAACCATATGAATTCATTATAAACCTTTACTAATGAATTTTTTTCATAATGAAAATATAGTAAAAAGTCTTAATTGTAGGTATAGGATTTGGGCTTATGTTAATAAAATAACATTATTCCCCTGGCCTTTTTGATAGCTATTGACCCATCCATGTAATAAATTCTTTAACCTATTCAAGTGCACAGCAAGGATCACTGTTTAGTAGTGCCATCACATTTCCAAACCTAAAAGATAAATAACATATTCACAAGATATGTCATGCATAAGTCTTATGGAGCAACAAAAATATGAAGAACACAGTGTTCTTGAAAGGAATTCCCCAAACTTAAAGAAAAAAAACTACATCGACCCCTGTATGGTAAATTAGTAATGATCCCCCACTCTTATATAGTTTTCGATTTTAATGATTTTGTATTTTGCCATTCTTAAAACTACTGTTTTCATTTTCATCATAACGACTAAATGTATATAAAAGTTTTTAATTCGTAATTGACGTTAAAAGGAATCATTACTACCAAAAATTGCCCTTTTAAATTTTGAAAAAAAATTTAAAAGCCCCTTTATCCCCTTTAACCCACATGTTATTTTGAAAGGGATTCCAGTTTCTTTAAAAAATATTGATTGTAAATGCTGTCATACTTACCCTAAAAAAATTAAGAAAAGAACATTTAAACCTTTTAAAAGCTAATGTCAGCCCAACCTTTGAGGGGAATTTTTTTCCAATTAAGAAAATACTGTTTTTAATAGATTGCCATAAAATTATAGGGAAAAACAGATTGACCAAAAACACTTAAATCTGTGATAATATTTAAAAATATTCCCCCTCCCCATAAAAATTCAAATATACACCCCCTAACTTTGAGTGAAAATGATTAAAAGTATGTGAAAAATTTTAAATTTTTTTGTATTAAATTAATGCAATGATGCAGAAAATTTTTTGACTTGTTTATTCATGTTGTAATAATTGTTTTTTATTTGTGCAGTTCTCCCACCCGAAGATGAAAATTTTATTACATCAATGAAATTTCAATGACCCCGGTAAGTTTTATAAGTTCAGTTGTTATGGATTTAATATTACGTTTAATTAATGTGATGATATTTTTCTAATCATATAATGACTAAATATAAAAAGTCTTTTAAAATTAAAATAGGATTTTTGGGCTTAATTAATAAAATAACATAGTACCTCCTAGCCCGTTGAAAATAGAAAATTCAAAGGCTATTGGCCCTCCATTTCATGAACTTTGTCGGTTATTCAAGCAGCATCAATGAAACACTGTTTAGGGGTCTTCAAACTTAACATACCAAGAAGAGAACATGAACAAATCCAACATATTTTTCGCTGATTCTTTATGGAACTTACACCACACGAAAAACACGGTTTTTGAGAGGGAACTCCACGATCTTTTAAAGGAAAAAATAAATTTTTTCACCTCATGTCATTAGTGAGATCCTACACCTTTAAAAACGTTAACAATTGTAATGCCCTTTCCCGCCCACCAAAAAACCCACAGTGGAATAGGAAAAGAGTGTGGTTTTCAAATTCTTTGGGTTTTATTGTACTTTATGGAATTGTCATTTGTTTTGAGTGTTAAAGTTGTAATTGTAATTTTATTGTTTGACGTCTAAGCACCATAGAAAATAAAAATAATTACATTGTCTGACATTTTAATGACTTTTAAATGATTTAATATAATTCTGTATTACCATTTATTAAGCTACAATTTATCTAATTTTTTAAAGATTAATTTTCATGAAAAATTTTAAAAATAAAAAAGTAAATGTTTTTTTTTTGACTAGATTTTTTGGGTTCCAAAAATTACCATGAAAATTTAAAAAAAAAAAAGGGCCTTTTTTGGGTCATTTTTGCATAGTCTTTTAAAGGCTTTCTAGCTATTTAAAAAATTTGTTTGGGACTGCCATCCCTCTTTAAAAAAAAAAAAAAAAAAAACTTGTTACCCCCCTGACATGTAAATTTGACTCTTGAGTAGTTTTATACTTATTAAGAACAACTGTTCTTTTATAATGCCAAACCTTATAGAAAAAAAAAGGTGCCCAAGACACATACATTGGTGATGATCTTCCCACTCTTCGTACAAAAAAACAATACATTAACATTAGAGGGATAATGAAATAGTATAAATGTATTTTAATTTTATTTATTATTAAATAAAAAAAAAAGTTTTATGACTCATTTTTCATGTAGTATCCTTGTTTTTAAAAATTTCCTACTAAAGTGGGAATTCTAATAACATCTATGATACTTTCAAAGACCCAGTTAAGTTTTATAAGTTTAATCCATATGAATTCATTATAAACCTTTACTACTGAATTTATCTTAATGACTAAATATAGTAAAAAGTCTATAATTAGTAGGTATAGGATGTTGACTTATGTTAATAAAATAACATTATTCCTCCTGGCCTTTGTGATAGCTATTGACCCATCCATGTACATAAATTCTTGATACCTATTCAAGCTGCATCAGCAAGGAATCACTGTTTAGTAGTGCCATCACATTTACCATACCTAAAAGATAACATATAACATATTCACAAGATATGTCATCAGCATAAGTCTTGATGGAGCATACATACATATAAAGAACACAGTGTTCTTGAAAGGAATTCCACCAATCTTAAAGAAAAAAAACTAACAACGACCCATGTACTGGTAAATTAGTACTGATCCTCCTACTCTTATATACGTTATCGATTGTAATGATTCTATATTAGCCATTTTTAAAGCTACTGTTTTCATTATCATCATAACGACTAAATGTATATAAAATGTTTTAATTCAGTAATTGACGTTAACTGGAATCATTAGCTACCAAAAATTGCCCTTTAACTTTAGAAAAAAATTAATAGCCCTTGATCCCTTAACCTACATGTTATTTTGAAGGCTATTCCAGTTACTTTATAAAAATATTGATTATAAATGCTGTCATACTTACCCTAAAAAAATTAAGAATAAGATCATTTATAACCTTCTTAGAAAGCTAACGTCAGCCCAACCTTTGATGGAATTTTTATCCAAATTAAGAAAATACTGTTTTAATAGATATGCTACTAATCTTATAGGAAAACACAGATTGACCCAAAACACTTACATCTGTGATAATATTGATAATATTCCCACTCTTCCATAAACATTCAACATATACACCAACTAACTTAGAGTGAAGATGATAATAGTATGTGAATTTAATTTAATTGTATTAATTGATGCAATGATGCAGAGTATATTATTGACTTGTTTATTCATGTTGTAATCATTGTTTTGATTTGTAGCAGTTCTCCCACCTGAAGATGAAAGTATAATTACATCAAGTGACATTTACAATGACCATGGTAAGTTTTATAAGTTCAGTTGTTATGGATTCACTATTAGCATTTAATCAATGTGATGATTTTTTTCTAATCATCATAACGACTAAATGTATATAAAAAGTTTTAATTCAGTAATTGACGTTAACTGGAATCATTAGCTACCAAAAATTGCCCTTTGACTTTAGAAAAAAATTAATAGCCCTTGATCCCTTAACCTACATGTTCTTTTGAAGGCTATTCCAGTTACTTTAAGAAAATATTGATTGTAAATGCTGTCATACTTACCCTAAAAAAATTAAGAATAAGATCATTTATAACCTTCTTAGAAAGCTAACATCAGCCCAACCTTTGATGGAATTTTTATCCAAATTAAGAAAATACTGTTCTTAATAGATATGCCACTAATCTTATAGGAAAACACAGATTGACCCAAAACACTTACATCTGTGATAATATTGATAATATTCCCACTCTTCCATAAACATTCAACATATACACCAACTAACTTAGAGTGAAGATGATAATAGTATGTGAATTTAATTTAATTGTATTAATTAATGCAATGATGCAGAATATTTATTGACTTGTTTATTCATGTTGTAATAATTGTTTTGATTTGTAGCAGTTCTCCCACCTGAAGATGAAATTATAATTACATCAAGTGAAATTTACAATGACCACGGTAAGTTTTATAAGTTCAGTTGTTATGGATTCACTATTAGCGTTTAATTAATGTGATGATATTTTTCTAATCATCATAATGACTAAATATCATAAAAAGTCTTAAATTAATATAGGATGTTGACTTAAGTTAATAAAATAACATAGTACCTCCTAGCCTGTTGAAAATAGAAGTTCAATGGCTATTGGGCCCTCC